>OOFC01012064.1:54067-65367 GCA_900323345.1 Pseudochromis fuscus
ACTGGGCCTTGATGTCCTCACAGTTTATGATTTGGTAATCATATGGCGCTAAGATGATGCTGTTGGTTCCTTCACAGGTGGAGAGGTGAGTGATGAGAAGAGCCCACCAGGACCAGCCTCCAAACGGGTCAGAACTGCTTACACCAGCGCGCAACTCGTGGAGCTGGAGAAGGAGTTTCACTTTAACCGCTACCTTTGTCGCCCACGGAGAGTGGAAATGGCGAATCTGTTGAATCTCACCGAGCGCCAAATAAAGATCTGGTTTCAGAACAGGAGGATGAAATACAAAAAGGACCAGAAGTCTAAAGGGCTAGCTCACTCTCCCCTGGGACACTCCCCGGATAGAAGCCCGCCGCTGAGTGGCCCAAATCACATTGGATACTCTGGCCAGCTCCAAAACGTGAACAGCCTCAGCTATGACGCGCCCTCGCCCCCGTCCTTCGCCAAACCCCAGCAAAACATGTACGGCTTGGCGGCGTACACGGCGCCCTTGGGTGGCTGCATCCCGCAACAGAAGAGGTACCCGGGCTCCGAGTACGAACACCACGGCATGCAGAGCAACGGCGGCTTTGCCAACGCCAATTTGCAAGGCAGCCCCGTTTATGTGGGTGGGAATTTTGTTGATTCCATGCCAGCCTCGGGCCCCATGTTCAACCTCGGCCATCTTCCCCACCCCTCATCCACCAGCGTGGACTACAGCTGTGCCGCTCAGATCCCAGGAAACCACCATCATGGACCCTGTGATCCCCATCCCACATACACAGACCTCACCTCTCACCAAGCGTCTCAGGGAAGGATTCAGGAAGCGCCTAAACTGACGCATTTGTAATATGTGGTTTTAGTGCGTGTGCGTGTGCGTGCGTGTATGTACGTGTGTGTATGTATGTGTGCCAAAATTACGTTGCGCTCTTTTTTATTACCTCACTAGTCTAATAACTCTACTCCAAGCGAGTCGTGTGTATTATTACAGTATTATTGATATTACTATTAATGCTATTGTGTAATTATTTTCTAAATAATACAGCTTTGTCCATTTCTCTTGAATATTTGGGGATGCGCAGAGGCACATTAGCCTGGTTGTCAATAGTTCAATTTTTTGTTTATTCTCAAGTGCAATGCGCAATTTTGTTTTTGTTTTGACTGAATATTACACGCCGTTACTTGAAGGTAAGTCTTGTAGATCACGGAAAGTAGAAGCTCATCTTTAGTGTGAAGGATTTTTAGAGGAACTTTTTCGTCTGTTTGTTAGGATCTCATTTTTTTTTCTTCCTCACGGGCATCCTATTTATTTATTATGATTTTTTTTTTTAAAGGCATACTCTTTCGTACTAGCATATAGCCTATTTATTATTTAATTCCTTTTGTATTGCACATTATTTATCATTTATATGCGAGTATTTATAAGTGTGGAGTTTGTTGTAAGATTGGACAGATCAGTGCACTTGGAAGTGTTTGGGCAAAACAGGGTTTGGAAAAAAAAATGCTATATGACTCGCAGCGTATTGTTGGAAAACAGAGCATTTCTAATTGTAAATCTGGGATAAATGGGGCATTTTATAGTGTATAAACACCACTATATGTCCATGGTTAATCTTGTGTCAAACCTTAAGCAAAACGTAGACTATCGAAGTATCAAATATTATACACACCAGCATGTCATTTTGTGTAGTCCATTGCTATTCTTTATTTTGTCTTCCATTGTTATTCCATTCAGTTGGATATCCATAAATTTATGAAACCCTAATGATATTGAAATGTTATATTTTATTGTGTTTAACATTTTGTAAATAAAGTGCTTAAACTTGTATTTTTCTTTTATTGCATTTTGTTGATTTTTTTTCTTTTTCTTTTGCAGCTCTCTGCAGCTAAATTATTTTTAATTCCTCACTCAGCTGAAACTGTCAGGTAACAGTGCCGAGGAGACTTATTGACTCACAGCTCCACTGTACTGTCCAAACAGGGAGAGAGACAATCAATAATTAGACACCAGGATATCTAAAACTCATCAGACGGCTCTATGCCTCCAATGCAAAGTGCATTTCAGCGGAATAAAAGGCTCTGGAGATTATTGATGTTTTATTGGTATGAGGGAGTCTGTGGGCTTATTGCATCTTCCACATGCCACTTATCATTTTTTTAAAGACTCGGCCACATGATTACCTTCCTGGACAAGAAAATAAGCTCAATTTTCCTGTAAGGACGAAATCACTGTCTGTCTAATTGAATCAGCCAGCTTCAAAATAATCTCCCATTAATTGGTGAAGTATAGAAATATGCCCGTTTGTTGGTGCAGAGCAGATTGGTGACAATAAAAAAAAAAACAAAAGATAGAAAATACATGGGGGCTTATTTGACATTGGAAAGATGCAACGATGTGTGTGTGTGAGGGGAAGAAAGAGGGGGAGAGAGAGAGAGCAGTTCATCCTTTATTGCTCCTGGAGAGCCATTTCAAAGCTCATTAATCAAAAACTCGTCGCTTTCAGACTCCTCGCTGATCCCTCCTCCTCGTGAACAAAGCATTTGCATTCCAAATCCAAGTAACACATTTCTAACCGAGCAGGCCAATCTTTAATGGCGGGGGAGAGTTAGGAGAAAAAAAAACACAACCTCTCACTGTGCTCACATTTTCTAGGATGATGTATCCTCGGATTTAAGAGCGCGTGAAGGCGCATGAATCTCTTGTCTTAGAAATCATCACTGGCAGGTTCACAGTCACAGCAATCTAAAAAAAAAAAAAAAATCACAAGCATCAACTACTGAACTGAACAGATATAAACCTAAATCCTTTAACAGGAGCAGCTTGTACGTTATTTCATCTTAACTCACAACAAAATCCAGCTTGGAGTTTGGCTGTGAGCTGCTACAATAGGCTACAAATCATCTGTATTCAGTGGATGGCGGCCATTTTAACCCTGAGTGCTCTTTTTTTTCCCCCAGCTCTCTCCCTTTGTCACCTCACCAGTCATTTATTGAGGTCTCAAATTTATATAAAAAATAATTGTTCAAAAACAAGCTGAAAATTAACAGAATATTTTCCTGTAATTTGCAAAGAAAAGCTCAGTCCAATTTCAGTGATTTATATAAAAGGAAAGGGTTAAATAAATTGAATCATGGCTAAACAGTGGGATTAATATTTAGGTTTAACTCCTAAATGTCTGAAATTTAAACTTGTCTGAATTGTCCAGCAACCTGTACAAATGAACCATGAAGTGAGAAAATAATAAAAGTCAAAATTTCACTCAGGAGGCACCAAATGGAGCAAACAGTTTTAGATGTTATCCCTTTCTCTTCTGGTCCTTTTAACACATCACATTCAACAATCTGGCATGCAAATCTGGCACAAGGAAGTTTCACCTCAATTGGAAATAGCTCCAGCACATTTCCTTTCCTTTCTCTGCTGTTCTCCATATTTAAGCATCCATGCAACTGTTCTGGAGTAATTACACATGTGTAGTGTATCTGGACGGATTTCTTCTATTAATATTGATTTAAATATATTTATTGCTAAAAATGTGAATGAACTCTTGCAAATCAACCCAGGATGGCTTTGTTGGTGGAGTGGAGCAGTGCAGCTCATTTTGTGTTTCCTGATTGGACACGAGTCGAGCAGACCCCGCCCTCTCAGTGGAAGCTAATATTTACATATGGGGAAGTATTCATACTGTAGAGCAACTATTAATGAGGACAAGAGGTGCTAAGAGCCTTAAAACGTAACCTCTGGACATCCCATCTGGAAACCAACGGTATTTGTATTTGATGTATTTTTTTGAATATGCTGTTGTTGCAGGATGATGGACAGATGGTTTATAGGTTTATTCAAGGTGTTTAAGATCAACAATGTGTTTTAATGTATGTGTAAGATGTAGGGAAAAATCTCCATTTACATCTCTCCAGCACAAAACAATTCTTTATCCAGCTCTCGAAGAAAGTTGGCACAACATATCGCGATGACTCCTCTGTGCTGCCTTCATCTCCATCTATGGGGGTGGGGGGCTTTTCTTTTTAGCCAGCGCGCTCTGGTACAAGAGACAAGAAGGAGCAGCAGTTGTAAAAACGCTGGAGAAGAAAAAGCTGTGAGTTTAGTGAGACAATGTTTCCTTTCCCCTTTTTTTTGTTTCCTTTAGGTGATTTTCGTCTTTTTGTAAATCTCGTCCTGCGCTGCTTTGTGTTTCTTATTTTTGCATCGCAGCATATGATTGTGGATTATAACGCTCCGGATCAAGACTGCATTTCACAACAAAGCAATTAACGGTGGAGGACTTTCATCTGAAGAAGTCTGACAAACATTTCATTTTAAGGACTGGTTTGTACACTTTGAACAGAAGATATGATATGGCTGGACGTCTGTTTTTTTTTCTGAATCGACGCATTTATTCAGCTTCTTTCTTGGAGAAATAGTTTGTTTCCTGCACAAGAGAAAGTGACGACTGCAGCTCCACCGCAATGAAAAGCTTAACTTCTGAAGATTACATAATCAGCTGCAAACTGGCAGAATTTATTATTGATTTGTAACTTTTATGTTTGGACAAATTACACATGAAATAAAGAAAAATGAGTTCAAGTCTGTGCATTGAAGGATTTACCCCAGTGTATTTGTTTTGATCTAAATGCATTAAGAAAGTTCACAATGATGTTTTTTTTTTATCTTTTCTGTCAGTGTTGTGTGTTTAACTGCACCGTGATGCTATTATTTGTGTATAGATGTGTGTTATTACGTCATGTGACCTCACTGACTGATGTAATCTCTACCAGGCTGCATGGTTTTATTGCTCTCTACAGAATCCTAATTTTTTCTCAAATAAAAAAAGACTAAAGTTACATTGAGTGTTTTTTTTCATCTAATTCTCACTCACTTCTCTCATATCTTCACAAAATGCAATGCAAGAAATAACATTGTCCTAAGTTCCATCTTTTCAGAACCACCATACAGGTCTATAGAGCACTTTTTAATGTAATGACAGACAGGATTTCAGTCCTTTCTTCACAAAGAGCCTCATTTGTGTTGAGGTTTTCAGTAATATTTTGGTATCAGTGAGCAGGAGGAAGCTAAAAGTGATCTGCATCACACACCATCTGTAAACAGTGACAGAGGACGGGAATGTCAGAGGACACGTTTGTCAGGAGTCCTTCGTTCTGTGGCCTCTCCTGTCATCAAGGACTCACCACACAGTGTGGAGGTCCGCGGGCATCTATGTTGTTTAGTAAGTCATAAAGTCCTCTCCTGAAAGGAAACACATTCAACAATAACTGCAAGATACATCACACATGAGATATCAGCCTTTGGGGCCACGGTGCTGCATCTGTTGTCCAGTTGGTGCATTGTATGACTAAAATAAATCCACAAGTATTAGTTTGATAAAGTAATATCCAAAATAAGGCTGAAGCAGTCCCATTAAAGTTATGCAAACCATAACAGTGGAGTTATGGATAGTTTTCTTTTCAAATAAGATGAAAAGGAGCTGTGAAACAAGATGGGAATTGATGAGACTGAAAATCTTGGACTGAGGATGTGTCTTGTACATTGATAATGATGAAAAACATGCAACCCAACTGAATACCACCAGCAGCCTCCTGACGTGGACAAACAGGTTGTTATAGCCTAAAACAGTTTTTTTTTCTACATATAGTGACAGATGTAAAATAACAACACAACTTAATAGTAAATGTTTTGAATGCCACATAATTAGACTTATAGTTTCCCCCCCACCACCAAAAAAAAGCAATAGATAAAAAAGAACCATGAAACATGATGACAATGACTTAATGAGATTAAAAAATCTTTGTCTGAGTTTCCATGTTTAATGTGTCTTGTTAATAAAAACCCCACAAAACGTCCCAGTAGTTGAGGAACCTTCCTACATGGACCACACATGCTGTCCTGTATGTTGTTATTGTATTTACACACTAAAAAATGCTGGGCTGTTTTTACTCTGATAAATATTGGACCAAAAACATGGTTTAATTCAACCCAGTAAGATGGGTTACTTTAGCCAGTGTGTAAAATAAACAGCAAAAAATGGGTGAAAACAACAAAGTACTTGATAAAACCAGCTGAATACTGAGTGAAAACAACAAAGTACTTGATAAAACCAGCTGAATACTGAGTGAAAACAACAAAGTACTTGATAAAACCAGCTGAATACTGAGTGAAAACAACAAAGTACTCGATAAAACCAGCTGAATACTGAGTGAAAACAACAAAGTACTTGATAAAACCAGCTAAACATTAAGCGAAAATAAGAAAGTACTTCATAAAATCAGCTAAATACTGAGAGAAAACAACAAAATTCTTCATAAAATCAATAAATACAGTGTAAAAACAATAAAATGTGGGGTCAAAACAACAAAATACTGTATGAAAACAACAAAATATTAGGTTAAAAACAACAAAATACTGAGGGAAAACAACAAAATACTAAGAGTAAACAACCCATGTTACTGGGTTAAATGAACCAGGCTGGTACTTAGTCTAATATTTACCCAGTTCTGGGTGAAATCAACCCAGCATTTGTAGTGTGTAAGTTTGTTCACACATTGATAGATGTACAACCACAATCACAGAGTCAAATGGTGTGATAAAGGTGAAAAGCCTGATGTAAAACTGCAGCAATGGATACTGCTAACAGACAGCCTAAAATAGTTGTTCTCAGTTTGAAGTAAAATCTCAGCTCTGCAGCTGATTGAGAAGTATTCCCTCCAAAGTGTTGTATATTACAGCATGGTCTGTGCAGCACGTCCTGTAGATTCATAACAATGAGAAAGCTGCAACCCAGAATACCAGAAACCTTCCTACATAGATCACACATGTCACTGCATAGGAAAAGTTCACCTACATACAACAGCAGATGTAGAAACATAACCACAGAGTCAAGTCTGATAAACTGCAGCAGTGGATCGTATCTGCTGACAAACTAGTGACTGAGGGTTGTTCCTGTTTTGCACAATCCATAACTGAAGCATCGAAAACCTTAAAATGACAAATTAACCTTTTACCTCCTAAAACATACAGCTGGTGGAAGAGGATCTTCATAACACAAGAACAGGGCTTTGGTTTTAAATAAGTACATGCAGCGGAGGAAAAGGAGATAAAACAAGATGAGAATTGATGTGAGAGTGGGAATCTTGCTGTGTGAGAGTGTGTCTTGTTGATTCATAACTGTGAGAAACCTGCAACCAAACCAGTAGCTGAGGAACCTCCCTACATGGATCACACACGTTGTCAGGGAAAACTGATGTGCGTGGATTTATCGCAGCTCTTATGTGTTAGTGATATTGATATAATTGTAACCATAATAAATGACTCACTCCTCTGGGTATGATTTAGGGGGCTTGGTCCAAAAGGCTCTTCTCCTCCTTTCTCGTGTGAGAGATAGCTCAGTGATGTGAGGAAACCTGAAGTAATTCATACATTACCCAAGCCATGACTGCAATGCTCTGGTAGTCTATATCAAAAAGTATTAGTGCCTCTACCCTTTTCTGATGCTCATATGGATTTCCTTCACGGCATTTTCTGTATGAAATTATGAGTGAATAAATTGCATCTTCATTTATCTTCGAAAAAACCTTCTGTGCTGACTGCGATACTCAGCTCTCAGCGCTTTACATAATTATATTAGTCTTCTGCTACACCACGAAATTGATTGCCCAAGAAAATGAACCTGGCTTTGCTATAAATTACACCTATGGATCATAAGAAATGTGTTATTTTGTTTAAAATAGTACCTAATATAATTAGAGCTCTAATTCATGGCAAGCTACAAGTGTGCCTATTACAGTAACAGGGTTTGGAATTTAATCTGTCTGCCGGATAAAGAATGATCCTGTGTGGTTTTCATTTGTAATCCCAGACACATTATTTCAGTAAAATAGTCTGTGACTTTTAGATATGAGAGATGGATTGTTGAATGAATAACTATATTCATAAGTTTCTGTATTAAAGTTAACAATCCGTCCAGAGAAGTTTCAGCATTCATCCCACAGTCCGTCCTGTTTAACTTTGGGTGTGGGTTTGTTGGAGGTCCTGAATCAGCTGATCATCAGCTGATGTTTACACTGAGTGTGGACAACAATAACAAAAAGTGTTCAGAGCAGAAGATCCATATGTGAAGGTACTAGGACTGACTTATAGGGACTAATATTAAAACCATGCACTACATGTTAGAAAAGTAAAACGTGTAATTTTTATGGATTTGTTTTGGTTTATTTTTCAGATTTTTCTCTTTTTTTGTGAAAAAAATAAAAAATAAACCCTGATAAAATTACAAAACAGAATTACATAAATAATAATGGAGCTAAATTTCAATAAGAAAAATGACAATTCTGTAAAATTATAGTTGCAAACTGCAATGTAATATCAAAAAATACCAATTTTATGAGTTCTGCATTAATCTATTATTTTATAGTATTTTCCAGATGTCCCAGTGGACGTTATTTATTCATTTATTTTTGCAGTGTAGCACATAAAGTTTAATTTCTTTCAAACTTGAGAACAAATATATGCTTTCATATTAAAAACCATAAACTGGAGTAAAAGGTAATTTTTTTCAGTTTTGAATACTGCCTATTTGGACATTGTATGTTAAAATACTCCCACATTCATTGTGCTGAAGAAAACCCACAGTGCAGCTTGTCTGTCTATGGCTCTGAGGGTAAATACTAGTGGGACCAATCCGTTGGTGGTTTGTATCTTTTCATGAGATTTATGCAGCAAGAAAAACCTAAATTTTGACAAGACTTAATATTTAACCATCAGATCAAACAAGAAAAACAAAACAGCTTTAAAAATGAGTGTGATTAATTTGAGAGTTATTACTCAGTCTTTTACAGTTACATTATTACATTTTTTTATTCATTTATTACAAATGTGTGATATCAGTTTCCATCAGTATCCATATCACCTCATCATTTTATCTCTGTTAGATTATAATTGCAGGCTCTAGTTTCAGGATGTAAAGAGAAGTTTCTTTATGTATGAATTATGTACGATCTCCCACAGGAAGTGGAGTTATGCTTTACAACATGTCCAGTTTCTGATCCATGTGTCAGAACAGATTCAGGCTGATGCTGCTTCACAGATTCAGTTTGGTTACTCACATGTATAACTTTGACAGACGACAATCATCCATTATGTACAGATAACAGGTATGTTTTCTATAGGGAAAACGCCCTAAAATGTTTGAATATAAACATTTTCACAATGAGCTTTCTTATGTTTGAAACAAGTAAGCTTGTCTGCCAGGGTAGTAACTCCAAATCTATTTCCCACCAAGGTTTTTCAACCCTACAGCCATAAATTCAAGATGTGAGCCAACAAATGAGGCAGCTCTATCCATTACACTGTCAATCAGACTGACAAGTCTCAGCTGTTGGATTAGACTTTCATGTTCACCTGATGATATCTCTGAGATCTTCTGCTTTTCTTCTAATGCCACAATGAGGTTGTTTGCTTTAGTCCTGTCTCACATTTTTCACCCACTGTTGAATGCATCAGCATGAAATCTGGTTCAGACATTTTTGGCCCCAGAGGATGAATCCCTACTAATGTTTGCTGACTTTTGCTGTTGCTGTTACTAATCTATTAAAATCTCTCACCATCTACTTGATGGATGTGGATAAAATGTTTCACGTAACATTCATCTTCTCCAGAGGATGAATCACAATCATCACAGTGAATCTTGGATTTTTGATATAATATAAACCAAAGCCTAAACCTTGAGATGGGATATTTGATCATATCCAAGACCAAAAAAAGCTTACATGGTGATCGAACAGCTTTGCATTGTAAGCACTAGATGATTAAATTTATGCTCAAATGAAGTCTAAACTAGATTGTACATCAAAGTAAAACATTGTCACTTTCTTGTGAATAGAGTTTCTCAGTGAATCCCTTTTAAAATCCTTATTCTCAGCCTGTGATGCCACATGTTAAAGCTCCTAAATGAAAGAGCACATTTCCCACTTCTATTGTTCTCCGTATACCTACAGGCCTGTGCATTACAATCTAAAATCCAAGAGCACAGCAGCAGCTTGCAGGGTTAAGTAATTCTGCACCATCGAGAGAGACATTTGATTTCATTTGTAGTGTGTCTTGCAACGGGCGGAGGTGAGCCCACCTTTGGCTGCGGGAGGAGTGAAGCGGCACACATATCTAGTGCTGGGAGACACAAAATTGACAATGCATTTATCTTTGAATAATGTAAATGTCCCGAGAATACGGTGGCAGTGGTCCTGGTGTGTCCGCCGAGGGCGCGGGGCTGTCAGACTCCGAGCTCTCTGGCCCTGCTGCAGCATAATGTGGCCTCCGGCTCCCCTGGAGCATCCCGGCGCTCTGCTCTGCTCCGCCTCAGGCCCACATCCCTGCTCCGGCACACTGCACTGGCTCCCCACTTAATTTACACTCTGGTAGGAGAGGGAGTTAATGCAGAAGAGCCTGCCAAGAAGAATCTTATCTGCTCTCCCTCTTTAAAGGTGAAGTGGTTTAAAGCAGAGGTGGGGAGGACCATGGTATTTCTCCAGCACATCCCTTCTGCTCATTTGATCTATTTGTTTAGCTCATCAAGCATAAAATGAAATCAGACATCTGTGTGATGATAATACACTTTTTGGAGTGTTTGAAAAGCTTCTATTATCTTAAGTAGTTGGCATAACTTAAATGGTTGTATGAATGCTGTGAGTTATTGCGTCCAAGAAATGTGCAGCTTACTGACTAAAACATGTATTGTTTAAAATGGATGGTTTCTGGCAGGCTGACAGTGCTGTTCAGTGAGGCAAAGTGCCAGTAAATTGTTTGTCTTCTGCAGTGCAGCCCTATAATTCTTCTGGGAACCAATGGCATTGTGTTTGCCAAAGAGAATAATGATAGATGGGATAAAATCAAACTGGAGGATTTTTGGGATGCACTCTGACCACCAGGCGAAATCTGAATACATTTGTGTCCCCAGAAACGATGCAGTTGTTGTCCTCCTGTGTTCTTTGTCTGTCCCTGTCTGGTTTATGTACTTTGTAAGTAATGATTAATATCATCACATTTCTTATACAACCATTCTAACACAGTGCCTGCTTTGAGATAAACAATGTAAAAACAATCTGTATACAACAACAATCAATATTTGTAAAATTACAAAAATAGACTGAATAAACAGATTGCATTGTTTATTTAGGGAAAATAGCAGCATCACCATAAGATTACATCATTAGCTATTAAATAAACTGAACTGGTGTTTTTTTTTTCAGATTTTATCAACAATTTTTTCCTATATTTTCAAAAATACATATTATAATAGAGTTAGGTTGAATGTATA
>OOFC01012064.1:65387-80156 GCA_900323345.1 Pseudochromis fuscus
TAGGTTGAATGTATATGTCCAGTGTAAAATTATATGAAATACTGTGAATAACCATAGTATTTCAGTTTTTGTATGCAAGGCTCATATAAATAAATACATTGCAAAACTTGTCAGGATTTCACAAATATAGTTTTGTTAACTTGATCAAACTGTTTAATACTGTAAATATACTTTGAAAAGTTGACACAGTTAGTGACAATTACAAAGTTGCAATACATTTTTATTGGATTTACAGCCAACAGCACACCCAACAAAGTCTGTATAGCTAAATATCTTGAAGCATGAATCTGTAATTTTACATAGATTGTTTGTTTGGTAATTGACAGATAGCTTGTTTATGTTTTCACAACAAAAAAAATCATGAATTGTTTATTTATTATAGCTTTAATAAATGTAAATCTAAGAAAATCTAATGCAAAATGATATAAAGTATATTATAATTACAGAAAATTACTGTATTGTTAGGTTGCTTTTTATTATTCTCTTCATTCATTTTATCAGTTTATTGTCTGGGGGTGGGGGGGTATACATTCATGCACAGCGAGTGTTTCGTCAGGAACATCCTGAAATATGAAGTATACGCTGGATGCAACAATGCATATCACTCTGTAATAAGCACTGGGCTGGTAATGGCTGCAGCTCTGAGGTGTAAATGTAAATGTGCAATCTGCCTGTTCGAGTGTCCTGTTGGCCCAACAACAGGAGCACGTCCCCATCTGTTCCCTCTCCAGAGTGCCCAGACAATACATTTCCCCCCGCCAGACCTTCCCATTTGCTGGAGCAGAGGTTTCCAGCCATTTCTGAGGTTACAGGCGGGATAAGTGTCTCCACCATGTGCTCACAGATCTCTCATCTGAACTAGTCTGTCCTTACTTGCAGAGAGTCGGGCTACATTATTCTGCTGCTGAGTAATATTTAAATGCGCCGTCCTTGGCTTTTTAAAAGCGATGTGTTGCTGCTGCTGCACTTCCACAGGATGCGAGCACGAGAAAGACGAGCGTGGCTGTCAGTGGAGTGTGATTTGTTGCAAGCCCAGCCTTGCCAACTGTGAGGCACTGAGGTGTGACCACAGAGATGCCTAACATCTCCAGTTGCCTCAGGGCCAGCCAGTCAATTACACAACACTGTCTACCCTGAGCAACGACATGTGCTCAATAATGGACCAAAGGCAGACAGACCTCAGAACAACTGATGGGCATCATTACATATTTCTGGTGAAATATCATCATCATAGCTCTGTGGTCAGTTGTGGAAATGTTTGTGTCTATGTGAGAGTGTGTTTGCAGGATAGTGAGTACAAGCTGTAATTCTGTATATTTTCAGTTGTTCATATCAAAAGAGGAACATTTTGGTGAGTTGTGGACCTCAACTGTTTATGAGGACCATGTGTGGGAAACTCCAAGTGGGTCCTCGTTCAAAGAAAGCCAGCCTCTCCTTTGTGAAACACTTTATCGTGTGGATGCAGATGTGCTTTTTGTTGGAACCTTGCACCTCATCCATTACGCCCGGCCTGCCAGAGAGATAGTGGAGAGTGAATCCATTCAAAAGGACCTTGACAGAGCCTGCTGCTCAGCTGAACTTTCTGTGAACTAGGCTCCACAGCGGGGTCCATGCATCAAAAAAATAAGTAATTTCTCTTTCGCTGCTCTGGCCTGTGTTTCGTACAGATTGCGACCATCAACACGTCCACGATCCTCATGTATCAATCTGTCAATCTGATATTCGTTTCAGCACTGAGTCTGTCTCTGAAGATTCAGTCGAGTAGAGAGCAAGAGCAAGCTGGGAATCGTGGGAGTGCGTTGTCTTGTTGGATCAAGATTTTACGGTACAGTCTGTACAGATAAATGTAAAAAATATCCTTACAGTACTACAGAGGGAAAAATACATGTGAATTAAAATAAAAACTTAAGCTGTTAAATCATTGTTTTTCTCTGAAAACAAGATTTATACTACAGATTTAAAGTTCTCATAATGACTACATGGCTACACACATTTTGCTTTTCACAATTGATTGTTTTTATGGTAGTAGCCTATACTGTATCTAGTGCAGCCTTAATGATGACAAACATGGATTATTTTTCCTTTAAAGCCAGTACCGTATTTTCCGGACTATTGAGCGCACCTGTCTATAAGTGGCTATTGAATTTATTCGAACAGTTTCATGTGGTCCACTCTGACCGGGTCTGATGTGACGAAGCTCAATGTATCGGCGGCACGGAGCTTGCTAGCTTGTAAAAAGCCAACGAGCTTCGTGCCGCCGATACATGAGCCACACCGACGTTTAAGTTCAAAAAGTAGCGGCTTATAGTCCGGAAAATACGGTAATTCAACAAAAGATCTGATTAAGGGAAATCTGCTTTTTACTAACTTAAAAATAGCTAATCCGGTTCTCCCAGGAAGTAACTTAATCCATTAAATAGTAAAAAACTCACAGATAAATCATTTGTGCAGATTAAAACATATTAACTGATAAGGTTGTGGTAGAATATCAAGACCGAACCAGGCTAGTTGTTTCCCACCATCATTATGCTAGGCTAAGCTAAGCTAAGCTAAGCTAAGCATCATAAGCACCACTTTTTAAAAGGGTACTATTAATTGCAAGGTCTGGTGACAGAGTAATTACATGACACCAATGGTGATAGGGAATCTTTCATAGAGGAGAAACCAGTTGATAAACTAGCTGTAGTATCAGTAAACAATCATCAATACAGCACATAATTCCTCAGACTTGTTGTCCATAAACATGTCTATTTCAGTGATTTTTGTAAATACAACCCTTAAAATTTCAGTTGTGGTGTATCAGTGACAGAAGCTCAATATTACTGGTGCTGGAGTTTTATTTAAAATGACACCTGTATCGACTGCTGGGGACATGCCTGGTGGTCATCTCATGTATCTGTTTACAGGGAAGTCAAACAAAGTGCAGTTTGGCAGGATCCAATGTGTCACGGTTCAATGGAGAGTAAAGAAGATATTCCAACAATGTTGTCCAACACAGTAAAGTCTGGATGGTTTGTTGCTCATCAGTTTGTGTGTTTAGAAGTGAAATGCAAATGTTAGGCAAATCTGGGTAAGTAGAAAGTTGCAAATTTCAAAGGAAAATCACCCTTTACGAACTGATAATTACACTCTTTTTATTTACCATATAAAATAAGCTGTCACTTACCATTTATCTGTGTTGTGTTCACACCAACTACTGGCACAAATGCGACTGCTGTGCTCATGCCAAACGTGAATATTTGCCCTCAACAGCCAATAGGAGTTGACTCTCTCTGGAAAACAGTGACGACCAACATTTTCACCATCAACCATGAACGATGTTACAAACATTGCAACAAAAAGCCCTTTTCTTCTTATACATAAAAAGTCAAAGACGTGTCCTGAAACTCTTGTAAGACATAGAATAAGTCTGTCTCCCATGTCTGCTCCTTGGTGACGATGGAGAATCAACGCTGACTGGTTTTTCGTGACATCACATGATACAAAAAAGTCAAAACTTTTGTAACTTGCGTGGAGTTTAATTCATGTCTATTTACGTCCTTGCATTCACAGCATATGGAAAAGTGCTACGTAAGAAATGTGCTTTGTAATTGGTGTGAACGCCGCTTTATACTGCTCATGGTATACACTTCATATCAACTGTAATAGCTGCCTTGATTTGATGTGATTTACAGAAGAAGCCAAATTGTTGTTTCCTGTTAATGGCAAATACTGAATACAGTAATTTTTTGCAGTTTGTAGATTTAATTCTACATTTAAACCTTTTGTGTGGTTTTTGGCTTTTAAAGTTTTTTAAAACCTTCATAATTATTCAAGAGCTGTGAAATTCAATTCAAATATAAAACTACATACAAACGCAATCTTATTTTTCACACTTCAAATAAAATAATAATGAGATTGTAGTTTAATTTCATGTTTTTGTTTATTAGCTCATTGGAGAGATAAACAAAGCTGTAATGCTGACATTAGGAGCACAAACAAAAAGGCGTTTTTGCCTCCTCAGTAATGGTACTGAGACTCTGGCACTATTGACACACACCCTGGGTTGCTATATGAAAAGTCAGTGGACACAATTTAATTTCTGTCAGCAGTCAGGCTCCACAGCCACAATGGATTTCTTTTATGCCTTAGCCTCTGACTCTCTCCGAGCATCTGAGCGGCGGGAAACACAGTTTCTGCTAAAGCCCTTCCTCTCCTCCACCCACTGCCTCTGCCCTTAAGGTGCATTTCATCCACATAGAAAATGAAGTTATATCTGAACTTCGACCAATAGTCTCGTTCGCCCAGGGGAAAGCTCGCCTCGGTATGACCAGGCAGCGCAGACTGCACAGGGCTGCACAAGTCCATCAATCTCCTTCTGTTCTGCACAATGCCTGCATACATAACATAACCATCCTCCCCATTTGAAAAATATTTGCTGATATGAAATGGGCTCTTTTTTAAAGAAAAATGTAGAAATCATGTTAAGCCCTTCATTTTTCTACAATTATGTTCCCCTTTATATAAGTTGCTTTATCTTTGGATGTAAACAATCTGAGCTCTTTATTGTTACAGCTGCAATATCTTAGACGAGTCCATGAGGCTCCCACATGGTGTTACATCCTCAGACTCTTGACCTAAAACCGCATGTTGAGGGTTTGGAGTTTGTCCAAAAGGCTGCGAGTTGAGCCTCTTGATGAAAAATGTGTTGCTGACAACCTGGATGAAGTAAGTTTTGAAAATGCGGCTGTTGCTGTTACTAATGGCATGTAGCAGAGCTGTATGTTCATGGCTCTTTTGCTCGTGGTGACTGACAGCAGTCTAGTCAGCGCTGACTGACAGGAAAATAAATGACATCATTTTCTTCTTGGGAAGTGCTGACATTAGACTTCTTTAGTCAAAGGTTCAATGAATGTGATTTTCTACTAATGTGGCTCATGTTCAGAGCTGCTTCCTTGTAGTGACTATGTGCATGGAGCACGACCACATAATAGTTTGTCTCACTGAGCATAACTATTGCACTCCATGTACTCAGTCTGATCTGCCTTAAAGGGGCCAACAAAGTTCTTGTATATCCAATCAGGAAAGCCACATCAGCAACATGTTATGCAGAAAACAAACAACGAAAAATAATTCTGTCTCAATGTTTGGATCAAGAATGAATTCAAATTCAATTGACTCAAGGCTTAACATCTTTCTGCTTATTTACTTTGGTTTTATTATTTGACTTTCCTTTTCTTTTTACTCTTAGTACTTTAATCAGTCATTCTACAGGTAGCATGGAAAACATATCGCATTTATTTGGTCTCAAAAGTCACACAAATATTGGATGTTAATATTCACTCAAATAGTTACCTAAAACACTCACGGACAGGTAATAGGTAAGATTAGGTAAGATAAGATAAGATAAGATAAGATAAGATAAGATGAGACAATCCTTTACTTGTCCCACAGTGGTGAAATTTACAGTGCAACAGCAGCAGGTGGACAGATTTTCTATAGGCTAAATATATGTTAATATACATCATATATTTAGCTGCTAACATTGCCTTACAATGCATATCCAGATTCACTTTTTGCAAGTGCACAGGGAGACCATTAGAAGTGTTCACGTCTCAGCTACAAGTTGTGGGATCTTTGCAACTTTGGGTCGGAAATGCATCTTTGTCAGGATGTTTTTTCTGCCCACAGATACTGTCCTAGATGCTTGTATCACATATAGGCACCTGTGTGACTTTTGAGACAAAGAAAATAACACAAAAAAGCTCTAATAATCCTATTTTACTACCTGCTCCACACTAAATGTCAGAGAGACCAAATCAGTGATTAGTGGTTGATCATATGGGACTTTTAGTTTCCAAAGAGCCTCAGTCAGGGGGTGGTGTAGAACAAAACAGAGCTAAGAGTGAATTTCTGATTAGTGCTCATCTCTTGCACTTTATTTTACACCAAAACTCCACTGGAGTAACTTTGCATGACTCAGAAAAAAAAAAAAATGCACCTCTCAGTTTTTCACCATCTGAAAACAGCAGTATTCGCTCTTGTCTCATTAAGGCCCAACTTTACTCTGATTGGACAACTTCCTTTCTGAAAGCTGAAAACATAAGAAACATAGCAAAACTTTTTACTGTTGGAAATAGCTCTACATCCAAACCATCTGAACATGTTGGAGCCTGAATCTGAAAATGGACAGCATTGACATCTGCAGCTACAGAGAGCAGCAAGATGTCTGTCTGGATGTCAGTAAATATTACTCTCACTACCCATTTATTTTGTAATATAACAGATTTAGTTTATTGCATATAAATTCTTTCTCTATATCCACCATTGCATATGAGACAAAAGTAAAGCTTAGTAAGTCCTTTTAACTTTCATCAGGTGGCCACAACTCAAAGAAAACTGCTTTGCTCGAGGTGTTATCCAAGGCAGATTAATCCCCCTACTTACTGTGACACTGAGATCTCACTAATGACATGTTGATAACCTCTTCTGATCACAGTCTTCTCATTATAGATCGCACCACCTTCCAGTGGGACACCGCCTCACACAACTACCATAACTACCACTGTTTTAGTTCAGTTCTCACTGTATGCAGCTCAGTGAGAAACTCACAAGTTTATTATTGTTGTTCATTAGCTGGTCCTCCTTCTCTCAGTGTCTCCTCTCTCCGTCCTCAGCAGCCGCAACCAGCTGGCTGTCACTTGCAGAGAACCACCTAAGAGACGGTGTGCTCTCACAGATCATTTGTCTTAATTAAAATTTAATGAAATGCGGCTCTCTTTACTATTGTGTCTTGCAGCTCATAAATGAAACATTGTACTTTGTAGCACTGCTCTTGCGGTGCTCCATATACTGTGCATTTCAACCTGCTGCAACCAGTGGTGAACCAGTAAAGCAGTACAAGGCTCAAGTAATGAACTTAAAACTACTGCAGATGTTTCAATGTCACAGGATATTTGTTTTTAAGATTTTTGCACTGTTGAAGCAATAAATTCAGTCATTTACTAAATACTGTATGTCATGTCTACCATGTCTTCTTGTCTCAAATGTGCAACTTAGGATCACAGACAAAGCGTAAGGTTTCACTTAAACAATTTCGCTTGTGTGGGATGAATAAAACCCAATTAACACAGTTTGTAGCTTCACTTAACCAAGTGAATATGTCCACTTCTCTATGGTTTCCCTGTAGGCTCTGTCCTTATCTCTGCAGTGTCATTGAATGAGGAGTCATACAGCCTCAGGGTTAACTTGACTTTTCTATTTGTGATGTCAGTTTAATTTCAACACAACAACACCTCGGGCTTTTGGCTCATTTAGTTTTATCTGAACACACCTTAAAGACTCATCATATAACTTCCAGGAAGCAGGAAATACAAGTATCCATTGCAAAAGCTGTTGCTATGGATACCGGCCGTTTAATAGACAGCTTTCCAAGCAGCCTCAGTGTGACGTGCACCCACACGCAGGGAACTGCAGGATTTGAGGCTGCAGGATAAAAACGTGTGGAAAACATTCACTATTTCACAAAGGATCCCTCTGTGTTAGTTTAGGGTGTGAGCAGATATTAGAATATAGTTATTTAGATCTTTCAAAATGAAATCAACGAAGAATCTGACTCAAACAAAAAGACTTGTCGTTACTTGTGTTCTTGCGAAACATCACTTGCAATCAAAGTACTGTTCAAAGTCAAGGTACACATCTGACCAAGTACACAGTGAAGTGTACTTGATCCACCCATTTCCTCGAGGATGCACTGGGTGGTGACTTGTCTGGACTTGGTACAACAAAGCCTCCCAGGATGTATTTTGCAATGTACAAGAGCAAGTAATCATCAAAATACTGTTGTGTCACAAAAAGTCCTTTTAAGATTTTTTCAGGAGTTGTCTAAACTTATATATCTTGTTGATTTATCAAAATAGAGCCTGTTTAAAAGTTTGCTGTGACGTTTCAGAGACGTGAGGTCCTGCTAGATCCTCCGTCAGCTGGTACACTGACCAGGCAGTCAGAGCTCAGGATCCCCGCTGAGAGCAGCCTGATCTCGAAAACTCCTTTTAGAATTTGCCGCTGGCAACAGACAGTGGATATAAATCTATTCTGTTCATGGCGAGTGAATCAGTTTGGCTAACGGCAAAGTCTCGGTTCATAACTTCATGTTTTTTAAATATAATTTTAACGTTGCATTAAAGTGTTGTTGTTATACTTTGGACCAGTCTTTTTAGTCGTTTTCCCCACATTGTACAAACTTGTTATGCTGACTTTCACTGTACTGACTACATTACTGTGCCACGTTTATAGGGCAATTGGTGAATACAACTATATATATATTTTGACATTATTTACATTACACATACATTTATTAGGCATTCATTTATGTATCTTTTCAAATAAAATGAACACTGGTATTTTGTTGAATTAGGGTTTATCATAGAAAAATATCAATCACAGTGAATGTAAATGTTTGAGTGCAGGTAGACAGGTAGCAGGGATCAGCTGGGATGTTATTCAGTACACATGTTCCAATGTAAAGTAGGTTCTCGGGAGAACGTACTCTCAAGTCTGTACTAGCAAGTACGTAAGGAGGTAGTTGTGTACTTGAGCACTGAGAAACAGTCCAGAAAATCAACATTTGAATGTTGGTTTCTTGGATCCAGAAGGGACCATATTTGGATATGAAGGGATGAGTCAGGAGGTGGGTCTGACCTCTGAACCCAATGACACTGTCCAATGTGTATGAGAATCGAGCTCAGGTCTGATCTCATTGGAGGAAAGACCCTGTTGCTCAAACTAACCACACCCTAAATATTCCTCCTTTTAAAGCCTAATATCTATTTAATGATAATTATTTATTGAGATGGACCACCAGATCACTAAGAGGAGTCCACTGTTGAATTGAAGTCAGTTGGAGTCAGAGTGTACCTTGTGGCCATCAGTGGTATTGCACTTTTTTGCTCTTCTGCATGGTCTTCACTTTTGAAACCCAGCGGCTGCATTGGTAAATGCAAAGGTCAGTACTTGCATACAAATTCCCACATAGATGAGTTGTTCACTGATAATGGTTTAAGAGTTGACTGTGTCTGTCCTTTTACATTTTGTGCATCATTTCCCACAGTTATCATATAATATCTCACATTTTATCTTATTTGAAACGATTTCACCCGACCAATTAGGAATATATCAACAGTCTCACACAGTGCACTTACTGTGTTTTTAAATTCACCGGTGTAACCAAAGATGATGAATTCTGAGGTGGAAGAACTTTTATGAGCTGCAGATTACAGGTGAGGGTCATTAGACATGATTAAGGTTGATCTAATGAATTTAATCCCCACCTTTGTCCAATATTGGGCTATTACCTTCCTGCCGACTAGCTTTTTAATGTTCTTGCCTCGCAGCCTTTAACACAAATTATCTAAACTTACCCTGACCTCAATATCTCTGAGCACTTGCTGTTAATTCGCAGGGGACGGACCTCCGGTGAGGAGCTGTTCATATGAGCTGGTAGGTGGCTCACAGCAGTGTTGCGTGCTTCTAACATGTATGGTGTCCCTGTAGTTAAGTTGTAGATGTCATCACCACAGCACTTCAGCTATTTAAGTTGTTGACGTTTTTAAAAAATCTGGGGCGTATCCTTAAAGATTCCTACCACTAAGAGTTGCTCCTAGTGACAAAATTCAAAGATTTTTTTTAATTTTTCATTTTGAAAACTTTCCCCATAAAATTAGGGTGAGATCCACAGCAAGACAATAGATATTCATAAAAATAATCTTAGACCTTTGGAGAGCTCCTGTGGTGAGAAGCAGCTCAGGAGTTGCTTCAGTAGAGGAGAATATGGCCAAAGGAGGAAGTGGCAGGAGAAATATTATCCACTGAATGATAGTGAGGTGATTAAACTCTACAGATTGGATCACGCAGGACTCATGTTTGTGGTAGATCTCATCAGAGATGCACTACCTCCTCCAAACCAATGCTACAATGCAAAATCATTGTAAATCAAAGTTATCACATGAAATTATTTACTAACTGGAAAAATGCATCATCAGCAGTGACTTAAGGTTTGTCGCAATCCTCCATTGCATTGTGATCTGCAGATCACAATGCAAAAAGGTAAAGAGATTACTGGAGTAAAGTAGAGCTGAAAAAAAATACTTCTATCGCCAAAGTTGCCACTTGTTGCTGAAGTAACATGTTGCCAGATTTTGTCTGGATTCATGTAATCACAATGAATTTATTCAAGTGTGTCTACAGTACTTTATACACAAGCGGAGACTGTTTAACAACGTGCTTCATGCTGTAAATCCCAACTGGCTCATTCTTCTTCAAATCATTTAGCTTAATCCAGCAGATTCACAAGTTCAGAGTAAACTTTAAGCACGTGATGAAATATCTGTGTTTTTAGAGCCCTGAATTTTACACAGCTTACACTATTTTATCAGTGCTAAATATCTTAGCACGGCTACCTCAAAATTAGTGATTTCCAGTGTTGGAGTGAAGTTGAGTAACCATTGCAGATTGTGTAATATAGCACCTCTGTTACGTACATGTGCCTCTTTGTGATCTGTGAGAAATCCGAGGTGATTGAAAAGCTAATCTCCTTTGTCCAATCATTATGTGCACTTACGGTATAAGAGATGCAGCCCTGGTGGTAAACACAGGGCATTTGAATATTGAGCCATTCATGGAAACTAATACCAGGAGGAGACTCTGGTGCTTTGAAGTGCATCAGTTGTGTCTGAGTGCTTTGTTATGCACAGTGGCCGCAGGGACGACCTCCGCAGCAGACCAGTGCTTCCTTCATTTCATTTACTTTCAGGAAGGGTGAAGGGTAAAGGCAGTGGGATGATGAAACACGGTTACCCAACTCTCATTGTTTTTTAAAGGGGCGCCTGTATGCGTTCACGTTTCTCTTTAACTCCAAGCACGGGGGGAAATTATAATTAATCTGTTAATGACAGTCGGGGCTGTCATAAGCTCGGGGAGTGTATAATAAATTGCTGTAATAAAAATTAAGATTGCATGCATCATTGAGGCCTTCAGAGGGTTTGTTTAATGTAGTTACAAAAATGGTAGCAGCTGATGTGGCGTCCACTGCTCTACCAGGAGAACGCTAATTTCTGAGTGACACTTAACCTGCTGCAGCTCAACCACAGCTGAGGGAGGTGAGGGGAAACCTAATGAGTTTTTCCTGCGTCCCATTTTGAGAACCACTGAACTGGATGGCCTGGTTTGTTTCCGAAAGGCAAGAAAAAAAAAATTTAAGAACTTGCATTGTTCATGGGAAATTAATTAGTCCCCCCTGAAAAAATCTGCCCAAATCCAAAATTCATGCAAGAAAAAAATCATTACGGTCTGTTGGTGTGGACAATGAATGATTGGTCATTGTCTCCAAGAGCCCAAACTTTAGACAAATCACCACAGGCTCTGAAAAGTCACGCAGGGGTTAAAGGTGAGCTTATTCACTTGTTCCTCTTTTTCCTAATGGGAACATGAAAGATGCTGCATCATCTGTAAAATGCTCTTTGAGGGCCACAGTTACAGCAGAAGACTTCCTTTTCTTTGATGAGAGACAAAGCTTCCTCTGTGGTCCCATCAGGGGAAAGCCCTTGACCTCTGACCTGGAGAATCAGAAGAATAAATGCTAAGCGCTGCCGCACACTGGAGGCATATGATTTTAGCAGACGAACCCTCAGAACCGCCAAATCCCCACGCTTCTTCAAGTGGCTTCTTTGCACTCTCATGTTCACGCCTGCTCTCCACTTCAACTGTGACACAAGCTGGCTGACCGGTTTCCTGTCTCGTCACCGTGGCTGCGTCGCCTTTTGTGGCCTTTTCAAGCAGAAATATTTGTCAAGGAAGAGACGTGGAATCTTATCTTTGGTCGTGTTGTTTAGGACACAAGGGGCCTCGTTTAGGGGGTTTTAGCCTTCGGGCAACCTGGTGGATCGCACTTGTAGCCTGACACCAGTTGACACAGCATAGCTGCCCAGGTCACCCTGCAAAAACATTGCTCTTTTTTTTTTTTCTGGATGAAGCCACCGAACAATGGACAGAGCTCTAAGTGACACCAAGCTCACCTGGATGGATTTTGTTATGAACTTTTAAGCAACAACTACTTCCTGTCTGTGTAAAAGATGAAGTTCCCCTTGGTGCATTTACACTGGTACCTACTCACTTCGCTTCGCCTTGCTTCGGATCGCTCCGGATTGGCCTCCCTCCCTGTTGCATTTACATTGCTGAGGATAATCCCTCCTCCCTGTAGCTGGCTGGCATTCGTAATGTCATCTTTTATGCAACACACTGTAGCGCGGTAGTCACTTTTTAACTTTTTAAATTTCTCCCTGCACTGCTGCAAAGTTCTACGCTAGCCTTGTGCAGCCATCTGGTCCAACAGTTGCTGGTAAATTCTTCCATTTCTGACCACGCCATCCAACTCCCGCTGAATTTTCTGATTGGCGACTAATGTAAGAAAGGTTTGCACCTCGTCCTGAGTCCATGGGGCAGCATTTCTAACAGATGCCATTTCTCTTCTTGTTGTTTTTTCAAACATGTCTGCGCGGTTTGCTGAAAATTTTAAAATGTTTGCGGGGACAGATTACGTGCTGCGCAGTGATGATGCAATGACGCAGTGACAGTTCTGACCAATAAGATTTTAGTACCTGCTCTGACCTGACTGGGTACTTTTTTTGGAACCGCAGGAGAGGAAGTACGAAAAGTTGTACCAGGTACCAAGTTCCAGGTACTTTTTTTCCTGTGTAAATGCGCCAAAACCGAAGCGAAGCGAGTAGGTACCAGTATAAATGCGCCATTTGTTGTTTGACTGGAGCTTATTGATGCATTATTAGCGATAATTGGATAGAACCTTACAGTGCTTAATTTCTTTTTTATCTTTTACAGGAACCAAGTGTAATTCTAGCTCCAGAAATTTAGTTTTGGGATTTCTTTTTGAAATATGTGTTTCAGTTGAGGTCTGAGCTTCCAAAGCCATAACCGTAAGTCTGTTTCTGAAACATAAAGCTTGTGAGGCAAGTCTAATGGGGCCTCGGTGGAAGGTATACTGCAGCAGGAGGTCCTCCACTGTGATTCATCTCTATTGTTTTGCTGGTTTGTTACCTTTCCCTCAAAGTGCCTATTGCTCCCGTGGCTCCCACAACAATTATCACCCGCTTGTCTCTCAGCTTGCCTGATGTTGTTGTCTCAGCTTCTTGTGCCACCGTCCTCCCCGTCTTTATATTTACCTTTTTTTTTGTTGTTGTGGTTGTGCTGTATTTAGTCATATATAAACCTGTTATGCATCACCCGCTGGCCATGAAAGATAATTATAGACCAAAAGGAGCAATGGGCTTAATTTTCCAAATTAAGTGAAACTTAATAACACTCGCCTAAATCCTGGCAGTGATTAATGGCTGGGAGACAACTAGGCAAAAATGTTATGTACATACAGGTCAACCGCTTTGCACGAGAAAAGGAAAAAAATAAAGCGTACGTTATTACATTTGTTGCGATTCTTTTGTCCCTTCAAAGTTTAAATAAATAGGCAGTGTACTTTACATCCAAGACCAAAGCAGCCACCACCCCAATGCACCATCCACTTTTTCATACATTTAAGGGAAAATATAATCATTCTTTTTAATTACTGCACCTAGGCACTCTATTAAAATTCTAATTCACCTCATCCACCTCGATTGATCTGTTCACAGTGGGTGGCTGTGGTGAAATGCACTGTATAATATTCATGCTGGTACGCCTTGGTTGTGCTGTGTGTCAGAAGCCATCTTGCAGAGAATCCCTCACCCACCTTGGAGCGCAGCCTGTGGAACTGATGAGGTGAAGAGCATTGCTCTGCAGCTCCATGCTAGTAATCACGGGACTGAAGAAACACATACATCATCTGCCACACAGGTTGGCATGGCGAGTGAAAAGCCTTCACATCACGTAAGATGTTGGACAAATGATGGCCATACGTGTGTTTGTCTCCTCACAGATGGCTGTGCATCTTCAGTCAGGAAAAAGCTGAGCCTGGCACTTATTCCCCTCCCCCAATCCACTCCTCTTGCTCCCTCTTCCTCTCTCCCTCCATCAGTCTTTTGTAGCACGTCCCGTTTTTTCCTTTTTTTTTTTCCCTTTCTTTTTTTCTCGCGTCTCCTCTGCAGGAGGTTTGATATTGGCAACACAGTTAGTGCCCTCCACGGAAATAACAGTGGAAAAGATGACATAAATTATTTGCCAATTGTTTGACACATGCAGGGCATTGTCCTTGCTATAATCATCAGCACTCTGTCACCTGAAGGTATGAACGGTGCCACTGCTGCTTTGTGTCTCTGTGCTAAGCCTCTTGGGCTCTTCAGGGCTCCTGCTCTCTTCAGTAAAAACTATACAATGCACTGATCCTCCAAATGAATCATGATAATCATTTAAGTCATCAACCATCCCAGTATTTAAACAGTAATGTAAATTTTCTGTAGTTCTGCCTTACTAGCTGACTGACATTTTTTTCGTGTGCTCTTGTTGCAATGAAGTTATGCAGTGTGAAGGCACATAATCGCACTGTTGTTTTGAAGCACTGGTAAATATTTAATTTCATGAACTCCCGAAAAGCAGCAGGGACAGAAAAAGGGACCAGACCTCAAGTCATATTAAAATAATCTTGTTTAAATCACACTATAGAGAAAACACACTTCTTCTCTTTTCACTCCACATAAAATGCTTTTCAGAACAATCCCACAAGACTATTTTGAATATTTTGGCACCATTGAATCTGTTCTTACCCCACATGTATAATGCAAGGATTGTCAG
>OOFC01012066.1:6636-17189 GCA_900323345.1 Pseudochromis fuscus
AAAGCTGGAATAAAAAAAAAAAAAAAAAAAAAAAAAAAAAAATCCCCCAAATCCCTCTCTCTTATAATGAGTGAATGTTTTAGCAAAAATAAATGCCTCAAGTTTCTCCAGAAGAGCTGGTGAAAGTGACTGTGGAAAGGGCTGTCTGGGCTTCTTGACTGCAGCTCAGCCACCGTGATCCAGATGAAACGGAAGATGACGACTAAGAGTATGGCTCCTCTGGCAAAATTCGGAACTTAATGAATATTGTTAAAAATCTACATCCAGGATGATAATATCAACAATCTGAGATAATTTGGTGGAGATCAGGCATAGATTATGCCTCGGCGGTGGTTGGTGCTCTCTTGTTTCTTATCCACCTCCCTCAGCACTGTTGCTTGCTTATTGTTTGTGATTGATGCCACACAACAGCTCTAACAATACACTTCTCTACAGGGTATGAATAAGATGCCTCATCGATCTATATTAAATGGACAGCTCAAGGCAGAGTCAGGATATACACAAGAGAAAAGGTGTTATTTCCTTCTATACTTGCCCTCCTGCATTTGTCAAGTTTGGACGACTATCAGCTGCTGCTTAAAAGGGTTTTGGACATAAATCCTTTTTAGGTACCCCTGGCCTGAATAACCAGTACCTCTGAATAAAAAGCTGCTTTGCTGGCTCCTCTGTAATCAAGGTGTTCACTGAAAAACCAACAACTGGCAAGAGTGACTGGAAATAAATGGGTGAAGCTGTGTGCAGACGCAACTATTAAGAATTTGTGAACTTGTGTTTGTAGGTATAACAACTCACTTCAACTCTGCATGTCCTGCTGCTTCAGGTGGGCACAGGGTACAGTAAAGCTATAAACAATGCTATCAGCAGCAACTGTTTGGGGTGACAGCAAGTTCACAACAAGCAGCCCAGACGCACTGACACTGTTTCCATTTCACAGACCAGTGCACGACCTCATTATGTAAGCATGTCCAGCTTTGTCTTTATGTAACGGAGCAAGATGCTTGTCAACAACTGGCCTCATGCAACCTTTTTTAGTCTCTGTGGCAACATAAGCATCTCAGACGCGGGCTGAGGAAAAACAAACAGAGCAGCGCAGCGTAGATGGACTGAGTGTGACTGAGTGTGCGTTTTACCTTGATCATTTCGTTGCGATGCGACTCAGGATCCCGGCCAGCCATCGGGAGGATTCTGATCTTCTGCGTCTTGGAGCAGCGGTCAGCCAGGGACAGGGTCATCTTCCTGTGGGTCGCACTGTCTGTAGAGTGGGGCCTGGCAGAAAAAACATTAGCATACATGACCAAACCTGTTAAACCACAGTCACTGAACCTACCATTGAACAATGTTGATAGTAGAAGTGGGCCCTGCCTGTATTTTGTTGAATCTCCCTGTCAATAGTTCCTCGCTGTTTGTAGTTACTGCACCAAAAAAGCCACATAAAACTGCTTTTACAGTCGAGAGAAGTCTACAAATTTTGAATTCTAGTTGAGAATGAGACTGTTTGATATCACTGCTGGTGTTGTTAGATGTTGCATGTTGTGCTTTACATTTTGCCTGTGAACAGTCTTCAATGTCCATTGGATGCAGTGACACAAAGATTAAACACTAAAGTTTTTTTGAAGAAGTAACTCTTGTGTAATGTTTGTCTGTAGTGTCTTGTTAATGAGTAGGAGACTTGTATTGTACATTTTCTGTGCTGACGTTTATTCATTAACAGAGAGCAATGACCACTATGAGTAGTAAGTATGCAGTGCAATCAAGGTGACTCTGTTTACACTTGATTTTAAGATATGTCTTGGGTGGACAGCACTGATGGCGCATTTACACTGGTACCTACTCGCTTCGCTTTGCTTAATGCACTTGTAAACAATCACTAAGACACATTGAGATCCGATCACTCAAACCACATGCGGAGGTGTTCTGGGATGTCTTTGACCACATAGTTTTTGTTGTGTAAATGCTAATTCATCCTGTATTAGGAAATATGTCATCAATACAGGACCATGTAGAATAAGCACAAGTGTACGCAGGGCCTTTTTGTGATACAATGTTGCAGTTTTGTCAGCACAAGTAGTCAGCAGGACGGTTTGAAGAAATATGTTAAATACAAGTAAACAAAGATGTGTCTTGAGTTTTAAAACCAAGCGCAAACATCTGCTTTGCAAATGTTTTGTGAGTCAAGAAATTCATTAAATATGTTTGTTAGCTTAAAAACGGTGTTTGTTTAGCTGAGGATTACTGAAAGCAAACAAAACTGTATTTGTTTGACCTCATGGAAGACATCTGTTGTCCTGCTTCACACACTGTCCCCGTTCAGATCCTCATATTTTTCCACTGTTTTTGTGAAAGTGCCTGTTTAATGTTTTGGTACAACAGAGATTTCAGTCAAATCAGCATTTTATTGTTTCAGCTGCACAGATACCAACAGTTATTGCTGCCTCAGGTCAGGCCAAAAAAATGTCAGAAAGTGACTAAATCATCCAATTATAATGTAGTTTTATGTCCCGATAGATATTTCTGCACTATATTTATTCAACACGTTATTAATTAACATTGAATAAATCCATGACCCTGCTTGAAAACATTGCAGTGAATAAAGGTATAGTTTCTTCTTTCAGATGAATATTTCTCATTTTGAAAATCTCTCTGCCTCATTAATTTAGCAGCAATAACAGATAAACTAAGCTTAAACTCCATTTAAATTCTTTTGTTCTATTCATTTTTGAAGTTGGTTAAAGTGCCTTTTAAAAAGAAAAGAAGAAAAATGGTGTCGTACTCCCTTGTACACTGAGCAACTTCAGCCCTAATCCTAATCAAAACTCCGATGATAATACTCAGTCAGAACAAACCATAATGCTTAGTCTGGGAGTGTGGAGGGACGTTGTACACTGAGGCAGGTTTGGCCGGTGTCCTAGTAGACGCATGTGGTTTGAGAAGACAGAACATTCAAGTGGACCTGAGAGCATTAAGAGGCTTACACAGTTCTCAGTGGGAGAAACATGGGGCAGCTTGCACAAGGTGATCCAGGGACTTACAGCATAAAGTACATTTCTGAATGGAGCCTAAATGAAAGGTGCCATTGTTGTTGTTTGGGGTTAGAGGCGGCTCAAGGCTTGTTCAGCGCATGTTCGACAGTCGGGGAGCCAGACGGAGGAGGAGTATCCCTAGCAACTCATAGTTTGTACTTCATTTGAAAGTGTGCGTCTCTGTGTGAGACTGAGGATTTAATAGGTGGTCTGTCACCAGTACAACGGCGGTATGTTAGGTCATTACCTGAATGTGAGCTTGGTTTTGAACACAGCCTGTCCCTGCAGTCCAGTACCCTGTCGGATGAACAGGTGGTTGTGGTCTCCCTGGAGCGGAGCTTTGTAAACATCAAACACCTCGTTCCCCAGGTGGAGGGACATGCTGCGGCAGGAATAGGAAAGTTAAAACGTCTGCCAAGTACACAGCGCGCCCTGCTCACACAGTCATGACCCCAACACACGTCCAGCTCCACATAACACACACACAGACACACACCTGCCGTCAGACCATTTGACAATGCGAGCATTGCTTTCTCGTGTTTCATTTCCCTCCTCATCTCTCTTGACTCTCCACCGGATTGTATTTTCCACCTGTGTGAGGTAAAAGGAAAATCTGATCACAAAAAAAATCTACATTTGTTGCTTTTAATTATTCTGAGAAGCATGAGAGAGGATTTTTTTAGAAATTGATTTTGCTTTCAGTTAATTTCATCTCTCTCACACAGACACACACAGACACACACACAGACACACACACGTACCTTCAGTTTGAGCCTAGTCCGCCCCTCTTCATCCAGCATTTCTTCATCCTCAAATTCATCCTCATAGTACTGAGGATCAAAGGGTCTGTAGAGGGACATTCAATGAAAATCTAAATCTTTCTGCATCCTTTTTTATATTTTTAATCCTTTCCCTACATTTTAAAAAGACTTCAAATAGTATGTGCTGTTATTGTGCAGAGTAACACTCCCAAGTTTCTGACCTGGGCTCCACAGACAGGAAGTTGGGCAGTTTGACAAAATAAAGGTCAGATCCGAGGTCAGTGCTGACTTTTGGGATCTCTACTTCGATACGGGTTTCTGGTGCAGGCTCCTCTTCTGCCTGCTCCCCTTCCATCCCATCCTCTGTATCCTGGACACACACGAAAAAAGGACATTAAAAAACCCTGTATGACTCAATGACCCATAATAATGGGGATCAGCTCAAGGAGGATTAGTGAGAGGCTCTGAGAAAAAGAGATTTAGGAAGTCTTATAAAAAGGACTCTGTGTAATTTAGGAGACTTGATGATCAGAGCAGGAGAGAGACAGAGCCAGAGGACAGGCAGATACCAGGGGTTGTCCTGGGGTTGGAGGCTTCTCTGCATCGCTGTCTGAAGAGATGTCATCAGCCTCTCCGAACAGATCGTCTGCTGCACTCTTCTTTACTGTGGATCAGTAAGGAAAAGGAACTACTTTAAAGTATATACATGTAATAAAAAATCAGTTGCATCTCATGGATCAAAAAAAAAAATCACATTTAAACTGTAGCTGCTGGAATGAGCCACACATGTATATCGAATGGATGAACCTAATGTGATGTCACCCATTGGTTTCTGGACATTTTGAAGCCAGGAGATCAACATTTGAACGTCGCCATATTGGTTGTTTGGAGCCAAAAGTGACCATACTTGGATATGAAGGGAGGAATGAAGAGGAAGGCCTGACCCTTGAACCCGAGTTCACTGTCCAATGTGTATGAAACTTAACTTCAGTGCTGCTCTCACTGGAGACCAGACCTGTCAATCAAACTAACTAAGCCCCTATATCTTCCTCTTTTTGAAGCCTAATATCTACTTGGTGTAATAAGTTAAACTACCAGATCAATGATAAGAAGAGGTGACTTTAGCTAATGACATCCAAATGACTTGTGAAAAAAAATGTATTGATTGAGTATTTCATGATTAGAAATAATGATTTTTGAAATGAAGCAAACTGGAGCCAGTTTGTGGAGCTAGCATCTAGTGGCCACTGGGATTATTGAACTTTTTTGCCCGTCCACATTAGCCTCTTTTTTGAGCCCCGGCTGTGTTGTCCATTTCTATATACAGTTTATGGTTTCAGCCAACAAGGTGAGAGAATCAGTGAAAATAATTCTTTGCTAAAACAATTTCTTACCTTTCTTTGTTCCAATATCACTGTCTGAATCCGAGTCAGAGGCAGCTTTAGGTTTGGTTTTCTGTCTGATGAAATCATCTTCACTATCACTGCCCTTTGCAGACTCTGAAAAATAAAATCATAGCAGGTGATAAAACAGCGCAATTTCCACGACAAGGAACAGGACAAATACACCCAGTTACAACACAGCAAGGGAAAAAAACCCCCATTCATTACCATCTACAAAAAGTCTGTGCAAAAAATAAATCTCATATTAACCTCAAAGTTCGGTACTAAATCTCAGAGCTCAGGATAAAAATCTTCACAAATGGCCTCAATCCAAAAACTCCAATGTGTAAGGATTAACACAGCTCACGATCCAGTTCATGTGCAGTGCTGCTTCTATCTTGCACACCTGACCCTGGCAGTACCTGACTTCCTGTTCCTTGGCCCCTCATCATCAGAATTTTCTCTCTCTTCATCAGAGTAATGGCGTTTCTCCTCCTCATCCTCCGACTGGTCGCTCTTGGCTCCTCCTCCCCATTTCTCATCGTCTGATTGGTTCTCCCTGCCAGAAGCTTCTCCATCAGAATGAGGGGTGCCGGGCCCCGACTGCGGAGTCCCAGGATCACTGTGCACACTGGTTCAAAACAAAGACAGTGAAAAAAGTGTGAGAAAGTGAAAGTGTCTCTTAATAAGCTTCAAGGTTTCAAGTTTACTTTCTGTTGATTAATATAAAGAAAGTGAACTGACGTGATAAAGAGAATAAGTCAATGAATGATTAGTTGAAATTGTGACAGATGATTCATGGGGTAACCCTCAAATTTACTCGTTATTTCATAAACATTGTTGTATACCTCAGAGTTCAGGCAACTAGAGATATTCAACAGATTTTGCCACATACAAGCAATAAGTAAAAATGCTTGTCATCTTTTCAGTGTGTATCATTCAAGACTGAAGTAGTTTAGGAAACTATGGGTGTGTTCAGACTTTTTTTTTTTTTAAAAATCTGTCTTGGGTGCTCGAATCACAAGTGGACAGCCAAGTGACATCTTTGATTACACCTGTATTTTACACATGTCTCTAAACCTGCTGACCACTCATGTTCAGATGTCACTACTGCAACATACTGGAACATTTTAAAAAGTGTACAAGTGTCTTCAAATGTCAAACATAATTTCTAGTTACCTCCGTAAATGAGATATACCCTGTGTGCCGTCATACCTTCTGTCTGAACGAACACTGCCTCTTTCAGAGTGAGGGCTTCCAGCACCAGACATCCCACTGCCCGCCGGGCTGCCTCCATCTGATCTGTGGCCCCCATCATCTTCATCCTCGTCCTCATCTCGATGACCGCGCTCTGAACCGCTGTGCTGCTCTGCATCAGAGTGATCGTTTTCCCCCTGGTCGGAGTGCATGCTGGCGTCCGATTGGTTCCCAGACCGTTCGGACTGGTTGTCGCTGCCGCTGTGTTGACTGTGTTGCTCATCCTCACTGTCGTCTCCAAACAGCTCCTGTTAGGTAGAGAGAAAGGTGAATACGTTCAGGATACATACAGATCAGTACTGCACACTGTCCACCCCTACCTCTCTCAAGTTTGTAGACACACTTCAATTCTTCAACTACAAACACAGGTCACCTGAGCTGTTAATGGCATGGGTACGACGTAAAGTGGGACAGATGGACTCCTGCTGGTAACAAACGATTTTTTTTTTTTTAAACATATGTAAATCCTAACATAAATGTAAACAGTTTCTTACCAGTCGGTTTATGACAATCTTTGTTGATTGTAATGTAACTTTATATAATCTTGGGTAGGTATCACAACTATTTTTGTTTAAAGTGTCACACACAAATTTCATTGGAGAGGTCCTTATGTGGGTTGAATTAATAGGTAAATCATAAATATCATGTTTCTATGAGGAATGGACAAAAATTTTTAGGTTATGAATTTTTTCTAGTCCTGTAATAGGCTGGCGACTTGTCCAGGGTGTATCCCACCTCTCACCTGTTGACAACTGAAATACGGAAATACTTCCTTGCCTCCACACCCTTATTATTCCTCAGAGGTAGTTGTGGAAGCTGTAACAGCATTTTCTGCCTGGCTTACATGTTGGCTGTTGCTTTGATAACTGTGATGAAATTAGCATTAATAAACTACATGACTACTTAAGTAAAGCCTGGATCGGGGTCATGCTATTGAGCTCATGTTTGAATGACACTTAAACACTTTAAATATTAAAACCTCACCTTATTAATACTGGGTTTCCCTGCCTCCTGGCCATCCTCGTCATCATCATCATCCCGTTCCCTCTCACTGTCGCTGCCACTGCCTGAAGCGTTGCTGGCAGATCGAGGTCTCTCCTGCTCAGAGTCTGAACCAGAACCAGAGCCAGACTCTGTAAAACAAAAAAAGCACACTATTATTTTTCTGACACAAAGTACAGTTTGAGTGCTTGGCTATACATTCATTAGCTCTGACCATTAGTTGAGGTACTTGTATAAATCCGTACATTGTTAAACTCTTACACTCTATTAATTGCTAGAGCATGTGATGACAAAAAAAGGCATCAACATCATATATACTTTGATTTATCAAGTATTTAAATTTCTGGATTAGCCAGAAGCACACACCCTGACTGATTAATTGCCCAGAATAACTATCTATATAAACATATAATATAACATGACAAAGGGTTGTAATCCGCATTGGTCTTCTTCAGGACATACTGTGAATAATGCCAACACAGAAACTTTTAAATACTTATTTTACAGCTAAAAGAGGTGGAAGAGGTAGTTCTGGTTGACGGCAAAGAATGTATATATTATCAGGACTGAACATATATAATTTTAATGTTAACAAGATGCTGTTCAGCTGTTTACCTGTGCGAAAGGAGACTGCATGTTCATGACAACGCTGGAGCGGATGGTGATGTTAAATTAAATTTATTTTATTTGTATCTAAAATAAATATATACAGATTCAATTACTAGTTTCTCTGTATAGTAATGCTAATCCTGCACATCTGGTTCATCAGATGATCGGTGCCACAATAATACTGTTAATATTTTTGCAGTCGATAGTTTGAACAACTTCCAGTTCCAACACAAAGACTTCGATCCATTTAACGAGGGAGCAGTTTAAGCTAGCTTGTTAATACAAATCTAAATCAAAAACTAGATAAAACAAGGATGGAAAACGTGTATAGTGTTTTCATTTACGGTAACGTTGAGTAAACATTATTAAATTGATGTTTGTGTCGATTTCATCCACTTCAGTGCAACGTTCGAGGTCCACTTCTCTCAATCATCGCAAAGAAACAGATACTTGCTACTTCCTACTGTGAAAAAAAACGACGACCTTGATGAGATAACTTTACAGACAAACACCACAATCAGCCGCAGAGCGACATCATTACCTCGCTGGTCGTTGTCGCTGTCCCCATCACTGCCGAACAATTCATCCATGTCCGCCATTTTTCCAAACTACAGTAAAACGTGACCTACCGGAATCGATGTCCAGGATTTGAGGATTAGAAGTTTTACTTCCGGGTTAAACTGTGACTAAGGCGCAGGTGTAGTAAGTGTTATCAGACACAAGATGGCAGTATACAGTTGCAGCTGTGGTCGTCACAGCATCCCAGTTGTCAAATAAATACTGAAGTAACACGTTTGGCAAACTTTTTATTTATGTTTTGCATAAATTTGCTTTTTAAACTTTTTTTCCTTATTTTTCCTCACAACATTGCAAACCCAAAAGAAAAAAAATACATAGCAATCATGCTGCACTGTAAAATAATTGTTAACAAATACTGTAAAACAAAAGTAAGTAATCAGCTTTATTTATTTGTTTGTGTGTATCAACAGCAGTAGTGTGACTTCAAATAGGAATATTACAAGGTTACCAGAGTTTTCTATTGGAAATTCTAACAGATTTGTTATGCTTTTCTGAGGCAGGAGGCACTGAATCAGAAAGATTGACCAACATCAGAAGATATTTTTTTTACATCACAGAAGATAATTCATGGTGATTTTCAGTAAACCCCGCCTTTACCTGCAAGCAATATGCCAGTTTTTGTGACATACTATTGCATGTACAGAGATCTACTGTATCTGAATGTGTCCAGTATAAAACATTTTGAAACTGCAGTAATATAGCTTCACTCTCAGTGTATTTTTAACCCTTTTAGTTAATTTCTGTCAATCATCTGGTGTTGGCAAGATGCTGTTGATGTATGTTTCAGCCCACATCCATTCCCAAAGATTTTGTGTTACAGGCAAGGCATCTTGTTACAGTGCACATATTGTGTGAACCGAGAGGGTACATGAAATTCTATATCCACTATTGTGTAACACGGAGTCGTGAAAAAAGAAGAAGAGCTCTTCTTGATCTTTACCATTAATGGGTCAGGTAAGGCTTTTAGTGTACACAATGCGAGCTTTGTGTATGTCTGTGTTTTTGTTTGTTTGTGTGAGAAAAAAAAATAAAAATAGTTTTCCACATAGAAAGACGTTGGTGTAAAGCCTTCACACAATCCTGAACAAGTTGTGTGTCATTCAAGTTGTGTCTCATGTATGGATGTTCTAGCCTTGTACATCAAATGAAATGTAAGAGTTCTATTCAATTAGCACTCATCCAGGTTTGCAGTGGAAGAGTGAATAGTTTGAGTAAGAAAAAAAAATCTTGATAATCTTACTAGCGTTTTCAGTGGTGTTCAATTCTTTTTAAAATCTCCAGCAGCAATTGGAGTTTGCTCAGTTATGGTTCAGATACTATTAAAAATCATCATGATGACTCCTAGCAAAGCAATCATTCAGAGCTCAGTACAAACCATAGACTAAGGTGCAAGCTTTGGTATTGACAATTCAGGGCTTACGTCACAGGTCAAAATGGCGGTCAAGACGGTGAAAACAAACTTTCCGCCCATAGAAAAACATTGGACTTTGGGTGGTTGTCATTTGATTACTGAAGATTATTTTGATTTCACATTGTTTAGAAATGTCCTTTGACTACTATAACAACCTGCCTGCAGAGGCAAAAGTACGATATAAACGCAAATTGGACTTAATTGGTCTAACTTTAGATGACTGTCCTCACTTGGAGTGACGACCCAACTCAATGGCCAGAAATGGAGTACGGCGACCTGTACACCTATCTCATCGACACCCCAGGTAGAGTTTTCATCAGTTATATTAAGTTTTAAGATGTGTTATAATGTTTAAAATATAAGTTATTCAGATCTGCATACTCAATTCTAATCAGTACTCAGTATATAAGATTGATAACTAGCTGTAATGCTGACGAAGTGATAATAACAAGATTTATTTACGCTTTGTTTGATTTAATTTAATTTAATTTAATTTAATCCATTCAGAACCGTCCATTTCCACTCTTTTCAC
>OOFC01012077.1:0-11035 GCA_900323345.1 Pseudochromis fuscus
GACCTGAGCTGAAGCTTCATTAAAAAACCAACAAAGATTGTTCCCGTCTGAAGACTCTTCATTTCACCGGTGGCATTATTAATATCAGATTTCCATAACGCACTTTATTTCTCTTGAGTGGCCCTAATACTCCATAGAAACCCACCACACTCACTGATGCAGATAACTTTTTCTGATAAATATTTATTCAGTTTAACTTCATTTTCCCTCTCACCTTGTGCTCTTTACAAAAAGAAAAAAAAATTACAAACATTCACAATTCTACAATTGGCTCACCAAGATTTGTCAAGTTTGGTCATCTTCAGCTTCTACATTATTTCTTATTTCTTTAACAAAAGTCACTGATAAGACTTTAAATGGCTCAGCATCAGAAAACATCCCAGTTTCACACTAAGTTTAAAGAAAGCAACAGTTTTCACCCAAAGTGCACAAGTCACACTCACATCTTCTTCCATGAGAGTCAGTTAAATCTGCATTGGTTTATCATTGACATCACCTTATGATAAGCACTTTTTTCCAAATTAACATTGTACCAGTACATATAAGTTGCCACTTTGTGGCAGTACTTAATTATGTCTGGTTACCATGGTGACAAAGAGTAGCATGCAGTCACACAACCTCAAAAGAACAACCTATGTAATTGTGATGCATTTACTTGTATTTTAATTCCCATTTCTTTCTGTGGCACTTCTGTTTATTCAACCACATGTTTAACTGCAGCCCACAGAGGGCAGCCATGGTGGTTTGTATCTGAGGACATGACTTCATGTCTGTATCACATCCACGTGTCACTGAGAAGAGTGAGAACAGCACACATGCTTATGTAAAGGAGGTATTTGATTTCCTTCAAAATACATTTAGTTCAATTCAAAAGCTATCAATAGTAATATTAAGGCACTAAAATGTAAATCCTCACAGTGGCCTTAAAGGGCATCCCACTTTGTTACGGCTTCTTAAAATTAATCAGCAATCTAGGCTTGCAAAAAAAAAAAAAGCAGAGGCCCATAACATAAAAGGACACAGTAGACGAGGGTTGACTTAACAAATTCAAGCTTTTTATTTTTGAAAAATTATTTAAACCAAATAATACGAAAATAATAAAAAATAATTTTCTAGATGGAAAAACTGAAAGGTTTAACTGCTGGAGCGCTATGCTCAGAGGACGAGGGGAACCTGTCAAAACTGTCCCTGTGCGTCAACACGTACTCATCTGCGAGCACCGCTGCGTCAGGAACTGTTGTTACATTGTGTTCATTTATGTAGGTGGCAATCCGCTCAGGAAGACAGGTTTTAAATTCTTCCAAAAGAATCAAGTCTCTCAAGTCATCACAATCATTTACTTTTTTTGAGTGACACCACTGATCAAATAGGGACTCCTTTTCGCCACCAAACTCACAAGAAGTCTGATTTTCTGTACTTACGGAATTTTTGTCGATACACCTCTGGCACCAACTCATATGCTCGGAGCACAGCAGCCTTTACTGTATCGTAGTCCAGACAGGTGTCAGTAGACATGGCTGCATAAGCATCCTGAGCTTTCCCTGTTAACACCGATTGCAACAACAGAGTCCACATATTTTTGGGCCACTTAAGGGTGTTGGCCACACGTTCAAACATTACAAAGTAGCGGTCAACATCTCGCTCGTTAAACTGCGGGACTAAACGAATACGTTTGTTTAGTTTGAAGTCACCGCCACCTGGAGATGATGAGGAGGTTGAAACCGATTGCTTGAAATCCTGTTCTTTTCTTCTAAACTCATGTTCAAAGTAAAATCCAAACGATTCGAGTAATTAAAAAACCCCGAAGTCATTTTGGTCAGCACAGTCTCCTCTGTCATCTGTTAAGTTTTCAAGGTGCTACCATGTACGGTGTGGGAGGAGATAGTTGAAATTAGTCAACTAGTGAAATTTTGGCGTTTGATTTAAGATTGGCGTGCAAAGTGTGGATTTCCTGTTGATTTTAGCCTAGGGGTACCAGCGCGTGATTTTTAGGTCTTGATGAGTACTTCAATTCGGCTTTGGTCCCGTGTCTCTGCGACGTTCCTGTGGGCCGCAGCGGGCGCCATTGTGAGCCTAGGTGGCGCTACAGAGTCCATTTTTGCAGTGGGGGGTTTGGTTTGTCCATTTTATGAAATTTTTCACCAGGCATGATGTGCCTGCCAAATTTGGTGAGTTTTTGAGCATGTTTAGGGTGTGAAATAAAGCCTCAAAGTGGCGTAAGAAGAAAGAAAGAAAGAAACAAACAAACAAACACTACAATTACAATAGGGCCCTTGCCTCTTGGGCTCGGGCCCTCACTAGAAAAGCACACTGATACCCCTTTTCCACCAAACAGGTTCCAGGGCCAGTTCCGGGCTGGGTCTCGAGCCAGGGCTCAATTGGTTCAGAAGCCGGTCCTCCTATGAACCGGTTTGATTTTCCATCGGCAGGGGGCCAGGTTGGGGCCGCGTCACAACCTGCCAAAGCAGTGTTGCATCGCTACGTGCGGTATTTATTCAGTTTGGGGAATTTACAATGTCCTTCCTGGTCCCATATGACAGCGAAGCGCACCCTCGCTGTAATAATGTTTAAATGGAGGAGCTGATCGTGTGCATACAAGTGCTGTTCCTGGTTTTACAAGTCTACACTGGGATCCAGAGCCAAAACAATATATTCATTACTTTATTCTTCTACTATTCTTTCCACCGTTGCTCCTCCAGCTCCTGGCATAGTTGCTGCTTAATCGGGGCTAAGTCTGGCCCGGCAAAGAAGTGGGGCCAGAGGTGGCCCCTGTTTTAGGGGCTGGGGCCGGTTTTCACGGCGGTGGAAAACCAACAAACTGGGGCCAAGTCAGGAACTGGCCCTGGAACCTGTTTGGTGGAAAAGGGGTAAATGATTGTACTGTTCATATCAAACTGCACAAACGGACACACAAACATTAAGATACACAATAACAAAAGAGACAATGGAACAAGATCCTGAGAGTCTCCTCACAGAGATACAACTGTCAGGTCAGGTTTAAAAGCACAAAGACGGTGTGTGTGTGTGTGTGTGTGTGTGTGTGTGTGTGTTTGTCTCTGTAAGCATCTGATAACCTATAACCTGCAAACTCAATCCAGCTCTGCAGTGACAGCAGAACACATACGCACATCAAAACCGAACCTCACTGACAGCACCACAAGCCTCACACACACACACACACACACACACAGATTAGAGTGTGAATATCAATAACCCCAAGGCTGCACCATGAAGTACTAGTTATAGAGAACGAACGCTGAGGTCTTGTATCTACATGTTACACTGAACCACTGCATTTATGTCAATACAAGGTTGATATCTGGCGACATGCAGACATTCACAAAATACTGTGGAAGAAAAAATGTAAGATCATAGCATATTTAACAACTAGAGATCACTTTCCAGGTAAGCAGAAGGTCTCGTGCTCTCAATGGAGCCCAACACAGTGTATCCCATTTCCTCCAGTGTACACAATGTCAACTGCAAGGCAGCCGATAGACTCACTGATTTATAGGTTGGATCCCAGCTGCAAAATAAACTTCTCTTACACAGAGTTTCTTCAATACTCAGTGTGTTGGTGATGTTTTTATATCATTTTGCAAGGTTAACAGGAGATTGTTTCTTTTTAAAATTATTACAATAGCTTCCACCCAGCCGCATGAATTCATTTAGTCTGAATTTATTTGTACATATCTCAAACTGCCATCAAGAAATATCAATAATTCTTACTGACAATGTTTTTATTTCAATTCATGTATAATAGTTGGTTAGAGAGACAAGCTCTCCTCACTTTATAACTGAACAGTGTGACAGCCTGTGAGCTTCAGCTTTGGGTTTCAGGAGGTTGCTAAACAGCTTTGAGTTTACCAGATCACCACTAGGTGAGCAGAGTACTGGCTGTGAGTCCACAGTATTTACTTGATCTGCAAATCAATCAAATCCTCACAGATCGCTATATGCCTGTAGTCATCTGTGAGAGACAAATGTTTAATCAGTTACACAGGAATGTAACCACTGTAAATTAACAGTGTCAGCAGTGATTTTTAAATGTTGTGTAAAAACCCCTCGAGCAAATAGGAAATTTAATATCATCTCTGAGAGAAAAGGGTTTAATCTAAAGAGTGTAAGTGGATTTTTTTGTTTTTTTGTTTGTGTGGTTGAAGTACATTACTAGTTAAAATGTACAAACACACAAACCTTGCCCTGTTATTTTCATGGCTTTATTTCCCCTCAACAAAACAAAACAACACATTACAAATAAAATATGTATCTAAATGCAGCAGTTAAACTAGAACATATTACTGCTCTATACAATGTAACCTCCAGTGTGAAAAACCTAAAGTGTTTGTGATCTATACTCTGCTGCTTTACCTCCTTTTCTTCCTACATATTTATTTCAGGCTGAATCTTCATCATCTCTCTCTCCTTCACGCTCTCTCCTGTCCACCCCTCCTCCTCCAGCTTCAGTTAATTCATGAACAGCATCATGATTGAATATTAATAATTCACATCAGCTCTCCCTGATGACTCATTACAACCCTTCAAATGGAGAAGGAGGGAGACAGGCATACACAGATGACAATAGCAAAGTGTGCACACACCGACACCCGCACGCACACACACACACACACAAACACAAATTATAGGTATCATCTAAACTAAAGTTTTCTTTTTATTCCTTTCCTAAGAATCTGACATTGAGTCCTAGACAAACATGAACACACATACATTCACACATAATAATTGCTTATTTGAACCAGCTGAGGTTGGGGCACCGGTGTGACGGCCGCCGTGCAGTGAAATGGAGAGAAATGGAAAACTGACTGGAGTAGAAAGGCCTTTAGAGAAATCTTTTGACAGTTTAACAAATAGTGGAAGAGGAGTGCATAAAACTTAACCTTCGCCTTTAGAGGGAAAACAAAAAAATACAAATTGACTTTATTGTATCAGCATGTGTGTGGGAGTGTGTGCAGGCTTGCATGTACACATGTAATGTGTGAGGGTGACATCTTTCAACGGTCAAGGTAAAGTTAGTGGGTATTGGTCACTGAATGACAAGCATGTCATTAAGACAATTATTAAATATGCAAGTGACAGACTGAGGACAACTCAATAGAAAAAGGAAAGCCTGTTTTGCTTAATGATTATTTTATTAAGATTTTTTTTTTACATCATCCTTCAGTGGAAAGCAACATAGTAGCTCATAAGTGTGTGTTTGTGTAGTACGCCAACGCACACCTAACAAAACTAAAATATGAAACTTATTTTCCTCAATATGCATCCTGATGGAAATGGCATTAAATACACTGCTCCACACACAAAAACATATTCACACACACACACTGTTGCACAACCATTTAGCCCCATTAGTGGAAAACAGAGCTGAACACCTTGCAGACTGCGAGGTGTGTGTCGATCGATGGAGGTTAAACCCAGGGTTCAAATATAAACAGCTGGATAAGTCACAATCAATAGCTCCTATCCCCTGGCAACTGGTCAATACTTCAACACCCCGGCCCAGTCAAAGCACACAGCGAGCGAGGCGGAGACACAGAGCCGGGTGGAGTTTTCCTATGTGCCTGTTTTGCGATAAGAACGTTAATGAATATATACACAGCCACACACACACATTGGCCTGAATTGATAACCTGTTAGCAGAGCAGTGGTAACTCAATAGACAGTCGCGCTGATGAAAAAAAAAACACAACTGTTCCCATTGATTTTTTTTCTGCTGTGCCAGAATACCTTCCTCTGTTAACTCACTTTAAAAACTTCCACCAACGCAACACGTACAAGCTTGTGTCGGGTAATTTATTTAAGGCAGTTCCTATTTATGACATAATTTCTTGCCATGTCATCTGTCGTATTTCCATCTTTGTCTCCTTTTATATTGCACTTTTCTACTGAAGGATTTCTGCCTGTACCAAGCCAGAAACCACACCTTTAACTGACCCAAAGTGCTAGGAAGAGAATATTATTCTTTGTGTGTGTGTGTGTGTGTACACATGTTGGTGCTGTGTGTGTGTGTGTGTTCGCCTCAGTGCTAAGCCATAGAGGAGATGGACTCCATATGCATAGTGTTTTCACAGCCCTGAAGGAAATCATGACCATAGCAGAAAACCCACGAGCTATTTCACTAAGGTCTCATTTGTCTGTGTCTTTATGTGTGTGTGTGTGTGTGGGCATGTGTGCATTATTTGTCTAAGCCCTGTGTGTGTTCCCTGAGTGATTTTTGCTGCTACGTTGGCACGCAAAGAGTCTCACGCCCACATCTCTGTGACCAGCGCTAAATAAAAATATACCTTTACCTCCCGTTTGCATGCCAGGCCGGGAACTGAGACGTGTGTGCTGGCGTGTGTGTGCGTATTTGTGTGTGTGTGTGTGTGTATGTGTTGCTTAAGGTGATGAGTGGGTGTCGGCAGTTTGACATTCGTGAATAAACGCTCCAAATAATTACCCTCCACTTCAACAAAAGGCCATTAGGGGTGCTGTTGGATACTCCTATGGCCACACACACACACACACACACACACACACACACACACACACACACTCAACAGTTATTACTCTGCATTCATAACATTTTAAGGCTAAATTCAGTCAGTGATGATGATGTCAACCAAGGTTTGATGTGAGTTTCAGATGATGTTTCAACCATTGGGCAAAGAGAGAAGATTATGTTTGAAAAAAAGCTTCACTCATTGAGAAACGAGGATATTTTTCTAATAGTTTTGGAGTCACAAGCAGCACCTCTCACCTTCTTCACACATCATGTCCTGGTTATCGGAAGTAGACATCGTGGGAGAGCATCCTCCGCCAGTTCTCATGGTAAAGATGTATCTGCAGCCATTCCCACCTAGACACCAAGACCAGAGGAGATTGGTTGATTGTTTCTAATGCAAGCTCTAGTGGGGCTTTATCGCTGTGATAAAGTTGGGAGCCAAGAGCTATCAGTAAAGGCAGGCCGGCTAATACAGCTCAGCCTGAGCCAGGCTAATCATTTACAACAGCAGTCTAAGCAGGGCACATGGCTCTATTAGCCCACTAGCATCATAAGCCTGATTAGTGTGTGCTTCCTGGTTTGTCGCCTGTCTGTCCGTTTGCTCGTCTGTCCACATGAGCACAATGAAGCTTTGGGGAAGTGGGTTTCTGAGGGAAGAGAAAACAGTCAAAACAAGAGGGCAGATGAAGGAGGAGCAGATATGACACAAAAGATACCAGAGAAATTGAAGGTGCACATCTGCTGCAATGAGTTTAAAACCCAGCAGAGGACTGATCAGGCCGACAGGTGTAAGATATGAACTTGTCGGAGTGCCAGAAGGAAAAAAAAAAAGAAGAAGCTGGCATCAGTGATTACCTAAAGAGTCATAGACTCAGGAGACAGCCAGTCTTTATGATAGAATCAATAACCATTCATGGTCGGCTGCTTTGGAACCAGCGGTTTTTCCTCTAACGCACTCGGATCAATACAGGTGATTATCAGAGTTAACCCTTCACTTTCTGACTCTGATCTTAAGACAACAAGACATTTAGCTCGATACCCCGAGATAACAAGCTGAACATAAAACACTTACAGCTGAGAAAAATGTATCACAGCCACAGGATGATGGATGGATATTGTTGTTTTGAAAGACAGAATTAAATCGAAAACACTTTTCTGCTGTCACCAGAATTTATTTCATCAGTTCAGTTCCTCTTTACTTTAATTTTCTCTTTTTCCAAATGTAAAGGATCAGGCACGCTCTTGTTGTCAGAGCAGAAAGTAATGAAACAAGTAATTCTTCCCACTTTCTGTACTTCCTCTGCACTGGTCCTGTGTGGTAGTGTGTGTTTTGTACGATGATGCCCTGTTTGCCCCAGGTTGAATCTGTGTCTAAGGTCGACCCCCCTCTCTCTCATTAGTTCTGACCCTCTGCAACCTCCTCTCATCTCTGGTGACACACGGGGTCAAACCACACACACTAATTATGGGGAATTGGTGGTGGAGAGTGTCAATGTTTATAAGCAAAAAAACAAAAAAAAAAAAAGCAAACAATAATTAAAGCAGGGTAAACAGTAGGCTGTGACACCATGTCATAATTCATAATTTTCTTACTTGTATATTTACCACAATGCTGCATGCCAAGGCATCACAGTATATACTCTGGATACTTTGGCTACAACAGGTGGGCAACATATGACAGCACACACCAGGACATCAAATGCACATGCTTGCCTGCACGTTCAGCGCTGATATCTAAAATATGTACACACAGAGTCACACATGCACACATAGCGATCGCACTGCCAAAAATTCTAATTCCCCATGCAAACTGTTTGCCCTGTGTCTGCCTTATGGACATTTATATGTCTGCACTGCCAGACACACACACACAGAGTCCAACAGTGCACATCACAAAACATCTGATTCTCTTTATCACCGCAGCTTCTATTTCACACTGATCCAAAATAGACATACTTGGAGAAACACAAACAGATGCACACACACACACACACACACACACACACAATCTACCTCTGATCCAAAATACCTCCAGAACAAACAGAAAACAATTCCAGGCATTTTTTCTCTCAGAGAGAGCTCAGCCGCCGGCCAGAAAACACCGGGCACAACGGCGCGATAGCAGTAGCCTTAACCATCTATTACAACACGCACAAACACACACTTGGTCTGTACACGTGTGCACACAAATATGGACATTCATGCCTATTCAATGAGGTTCTTAAAGCCCTGATGGCATACTACCGAGTGACATGCTGGGAAACAGAAATGTGAGGCAAAAATAATGAAGAATGACAGAAGTGTTTTGCAATTCAAAATCACTCAAAAACAATGTATATTCTGAAACAGTATGGTGCCACTAAACAAAAGCGTATGGTTGGCGGCAGAAGGAGAACAAGAGGTAAGGAGAGTGAGGAAGACAGAGAGGGGCTAAGATAACGAACCATTAAACTTGGCACTGCTGTCCAAAATCCTGAGGAGAGAGAGATAGAGCATCTTTAAACACTGTCATTTGACTTTGAACAAAGTGACTTTTGAAGTGAAAGAAGCCGTTTCCCCCTTTTTCCTTTTTTCCTTTTTTCCCTTCCCTCCACATTTTAATGCTCCCTGCTCTATCATGTAAATCCCCATTCAAATTAGTTGGGCATTAGAGCCCTCAGCAGTAATGTCAGAGAGACTGAATGAGATGGGGGACTTAAGCACCTAACGAACAATGAAATTCCCAAGCCTTGGGACAGGACAATTAAGAAGCAGGCTTAGCCAATGATGAAAATTTATTGCTATCTAATACATATTTCTATTTTCTGAACACTAACCAATTTGAATGTGATTAAGGGGGGTGGGGCGCTTCATTAAAGAGACGCTGGCTCTCAGAGGTCGCTGGGAGAGGAGCCTTTTGATGTTAAATTACAAATACGGAGGAGAAAGGCACTGCCATTGTCTTTTTGGGGTCCAAGTATTGTTTTCTGTGGTTCCCCTTAAATGGGTTAGTTAACCCCTTGCTGTCCAAGAGAGATGCTAATATGAGGGGCCTGGGGGAGCAAAAGGGTGGGAGAAAGGAATGGAGAGGGCTTTTTAGTGGGATAATAGACAAAATAAATGCCTTAGCATTTATTCCTTTCATCAGAATGAAAGCATCCATCCATTCATTGTTTCCTTCTTTTTTCCTGGCATCAGTCTGTCTGTCGGCCGCGCTCACAGTGGGTGTCTCTGCCGCTGTTAAAGCCACTTGCACAGGAAGCTCATCTGAAAGGAAAAGCACTGAAGGAGTAAAACTAACAAGCCCATTAGAAAACAACACAATTCACTGCAGATTCATGTGTGTGGCTGCCAGTAGATTTTAAGTCTTATTCATGCACAAAAAAAAAAAAAAAGTACATTTTTTTTTCCTAACTTGTCAAGTGAAGTCTCAATGACACATGAATCCAGTGAAAAGTTTTGGACTCTCTGACTATATGTTGGTGCTACACTCCTGACACCTGTCCAATAAAACAACTGCTGTGGTAATAACACAGGAGAGGCTGCGGTCCACTCTGCACACACACACACACACACACCGTTTTCCATCCAAACCAGTGACAGGAGGGCGCTGATGGCTCGTATATGGTCCAGCAGCAGTAACAGGAGAACCCCAGGGCAGAAACATCCCAGCTGAAAGCCAAGGCATCAGCGTCACGTTTTTCAACCAGATACGAAGCTCTTGGAGTGGTTTACCAGAAAACTCCAGAGGAGGAGAACAACGCTTCTTTTGTTATTTAACTGTCCTGCTCGGAGAGGAGGACCATAATTCGGGTCGGAGAGGAGTGCAGCAAACTGTGCATATATCTTCTCCCTTGCAACACGTACCAGGCCAGATTAATTTGAGTTAATAGATGCGTTCTCAGGCCTAGTTTGGAGGGGATAAAGGACATTTTCATTAACTTTCTTTATATTTAATGTTCAATTAGTTGCGGGTATAACCGGACCATAATCAGATGGAAATATGGGCAAGAATTAATGCCCCGGCAGGAAGAAAGAAAGACCAAGGGATTGGTATGCACCCAATGCGAGCTGTGTGTGGATATGTGTGTGTGTGTATGAGGGTATGTGTGTGCACTTGCCTTCACGAGGGTGTAAAAACCCAACGCTCAGCATGCATAGTATTACAGTACATACGTATTAAATCCCATAAATATATTTAGAGAGATTAGTTGAGATATTTACATGAATACACAAATATGTGCTGTTGTGTCAGGAGCGATGCCGCTGGGGGGAGAAGAGAGAGAAGGAGGGTTACAACGGCATAAAGAGAAAATGAATGACACGGAAAATAGAAAAATCAAACGCTTTATTGTGTGGGTGAGGCATGCTTTTATCATCCTGATAGGCAGTGTTTAGTGTCGTGTGTGTGCGTGTGTGTCTGTGACTGCGTGTGTGTGTTTGTCTGCTTTTGCATATTCTGTTTGTGTATTCAGCAGAAACTCTTTCAACCTTCAGCAGCAAAGTGAAATGGCATAAACTAAATGACAAGTATAAACAGTGACATATTGTCTT
>OOFC01012085.1:5240-16092 GCA_900323345.1 Pseudochromis fuscus
CAAGGTTGTTTAAAGTGCACATGTAAGTAAGAATGCAAGTGTGTGTGTGTGTGTGTGTGTGTGTGTGTGTGAGGCATGTTCATGATTCCTGTTCATGTTAAAATTATGATTGTCACATGTTGCTAAATTTGTATAAGTTTCTCTTTGATCCTCAAAGTGGCGCCTAATCAATGTGATTAATCAGATGATGATCAGCTGTGATGGAGGAGTTTGGACCAGGTCCTTTGTCTCTTTAGCAACTAAGTGTTTCTGAGTTTAAATAGTTGTTATTTTGTATATTTTCAAGTGTGAATAAATCAGCTCAGTGAAGGGAACAGACTCAGTGGCTGCAGTGTTGTGATTTGTTTTAATTTTTAATGTGTGAGTCAGGAAGTGGAGCCCTGTTAGACTGGGACAGATTAAAAGTCTCTTAAACTCTTTATTGATTATTTTTAATCCATCAAAAAAAAAAAAAAATCTCCAAAAATTCCTCTTATAGTTGGTGAATGTTTTAACAAAAGGGAAACAGTGTTCACTCCACAGCATCGGTACAGCTGGATGATGTCTGTTTGTAAGAAACATTATAGAAAAACTACTGAACAGATACTGTTTGTTTGTTTGTTTGTTTGTTTGTTTGCTTTTCAGAGAGAGAGGGTGGACATTACTGAAGGAAAAAAATAATTAGAGTTTGGACAAGATCCTCCCTATTGCGTAAAATGGGCCAATGTTTCCACAAAGACAGTAAAACACCAGCAGGAAGAAGAAGAAGAAGAAGAAGAAGTAGAAGAAGAAGAAGAAGAAGAAGAAGAAGGAGAAGAAGAAGAAGAAGAAGAAGAAGAAGTAGAAGAAGGAGAAGAAGGAGAAGAAGAAGAAGAAGTAGAAGAAGAAGAAGAAGAAGAAGAAGAAGAGACTGTAGGTACAAACTGAAAACAGTAAAATGTTTGGCTCTTTGGGAAAACTTCATAACTTTGCCACACCTCAATGTCTTGTATTTGTCGAACACAAACACATCTAATAAAATACATTTAATAAAATACATTCCCACTTAAACAAAAGAATATGTGCCTTGTGGGACTGAAAATAATTCATCATTTTTCCACACAGTGGGCACAGCCTGTTGGGTATTATTCACTTTAGAGTAATGATAGATCACTTAGTGTAAAGCTCTGAGTATTAAAGGCCTGGTGCAGAGCCGGAAACACTGCCGCTTTACCCGAATTAACCTTGCAGCTTGGCCTTCCCAAAACCTACTATGACACAGTTGGCTCGGGTCCAGTGACAGAGTTTCAACAGCTGATACTTTTCATGAGAGCAGAGACAATGCTGCTCATGAGGATAGAGCATCTCAGTCAAAGGTCAAAACTGTTGGACACTTGTTAAACTGGCATCTCCCTCCAGCGGTGGGGACAGTCGCAGCTTTCAGTGGTAAAACAGGAAATGATTTTTTTTAAATTGTTTCAATTTGTAACACAAACAATTTTAATGTCACCATCAGATGTGGGAGTTGGTATTTGTAGTTATTTAATTGCACAAATTGATGCCAGTTAAAGACTCCCAAACTGTAGGAGCAGTTTTGTAAAGCGGTGCCTTTTTTCTTTTACAGTGAGTGCAAAGATAATATTTGTGCACGCACAAAAGATCTCTGTTTACGCCAAAGGCACACAGCTTTTGTTCTGACTCTCTCTGCGTATCCCCTCGATTGCCCTCCCTCCATTTTTTCCACTCACTCTCACTCTGTTGTCTCTCACTTGGTTTCCAATCAGCTGTTGGAAAGCGACCAAAAATTGAAGCTCCGGCAAGAAATTAACAAATATACCGCTTTTAAAAATATAACGATGTGCTGCTACTTAAACTAAACTTTTAGAAAGAACTTTACAATAGCAGTTAAGGTATTTCATGATCTTGCTGCACTAAAACTAACCAACAAACCAGGGTAAAAAAGTGCTTTCCAGTGTTAGATGTAAAGCTCACTATGTTTTATTTGTATTTGTGTGCATGTGAATCTGTTTCTGTTTGCCGCTCTCGCTCTCTCTCTGTGTGTGTGATTATCCCACTCACTCGACTGTGTCCTCCCAGCTACACCAGTGTCTCTGATCCAGCTCTTGCATGTCCAGCCTGAATTTGGCGAGGCAGAACTCCTCAATGGCGTATTCGTAGTGAGGTCCACAGCCCAGCGCTGACGCACACTGAGACACTGTTGAGAGAAAACGGGAAAGTGAGTCGGGGGGGCACAGAGAGATAATGGGTGTAGTTAGGTCACAGCAACGTGCATCACTCAAAACTGATCTCAACACTTTTTCTAACTTAAGAAAAAATTACGATGTTGGTAGCACAGTAAGACACTTATTGACCTCAGAAACCTCTTTTTTCCCTTGTTGCTAACAAAACCGTTTTCCCATCTGATGGACGCGCCGCTCAAACATCATCTCCTGACACAGTGTTAGTCACATCGTTGCCTTACAAGACCTCCAAACCTTCCCACACACAGAGAGGAGACACAATGTACTGAACAAGAACATTTCTGGGTATTTTCTTATTCTGTCAATGAGCAGGAGAGTGCTTTAGATGCTGAAAATGACGCTTTGACACATTAACTGCAGGACTGTGTGTGCTGGTGCAGAGACGAGGACAAAAGTTATCACAGAGCAAAGATAAAATATAATAGGACTCTGCTGATCCCCGTGGCCGTGATAAACTGCTGTGGATAAACCAGATCATTAGAGTATTTGATGAAAAAGTTAAATCAGACAATGTATTATCATCCACTTAAAGGGGTCATTTAACAAAATTACTTAAAGTTAGAGTTTGATTCTGTGCGAGCAAAATGTGGAGCACGACTCAGCAGCGCCACTCAGCATAAAGACTCAGGGCAGAGAAACAGCTCCACTTAAAGTTGTAAAAACATCTGCTTAGCATTTTCTTTGAACTTATTAATTAATAGTTTGATCTCTGTTTGCTGTCATCCTGTGTGCACAGAATGACAGACTGAGAACTGCACCCAAAAGTGTGGAGTATGTATCAATTAATAAAGAAATAAACACAAAAAGGAAAGTACCATCCTACATCAACATATGAAGAAAGTCACATGACATAACTGGATATATTAGTCACTGGGATTGTGAATGAAGTTAGTGTTGGAGTCTGATCTACCACACAACCCATGGACCAGGGAACCGGTAGGGCCCGATCGAAAATGGACCAAAAAAGTAAAAAATAAGGAAAGTTAAAGATTAACCTGGAAAAAAACGCCAGGTAAATAAATCACGTAGACTTAATGCGTTGTGTGCCACCCACAAACCAATCAGAAAGCAGTAATCCTTTTACCCTGAACATTTAGCTGCTGACAGGAAGTGACACGTGTCAGTCTAATCACCGTAATTCCTCTGCCACTTAATTCCAGCTGATTCTGAAAGCCGACAAGTGGAGCTTCCGTGCATTACCGTAGTGTAAGTAATATGTACGTAATGCTGCACAGCACGGCATGACTCCATTCACCTGCATTACTGCCGTAATATATGTAATACAAAACGCTCCACTTGTCGGCTTTCAGAATCAGCTGGAACCACGTCGCTAACACAAATGGCCGAGGAATTACAGTAAGTTGGTTTATGCTCGTCACTCTGTATCGCCGACGATATACTCGGTGTTAGAGGGTTAAATAATATTTTCCAAAATACAGAGATATGGAGATTTCCAGACACTTGACTCAGTTTCATGACCAAAGGAGGCTGTTCTTTGGCAGCCATTAAGAAGCAGTGGTGAGTTTAACATTCATATTACATCTTATTGTATGAGACCAGTTCTCCTAGTAGCGGGATTTCTGCAACGCTGTAATGACAGTAAGTCAGCTGGCTGTTTTTTAAGGTTGTGGGTTTTTTTTTCCCTTGTGTGTGTGTGTGTTTATGGACTCATAGCGGGAGTCAACTTTCAGTTACTCCAAACTGACCCTTAACCTCATCTTGACACGTGGACCCAGCCTCAAACAACTTTTCTTAATAGAGAGATTTCTGGTTTACTATGATACACACAGCAGCATTCTCTCAGGAAGGAGTTTCACACTAATGCATTTGACACTTCACATCTGAAAGTCCCTCCCTCTTCATCATTCATCTCTCCAGTCCTCTTCATGCTTCCCTGTGTTGTTCACCGTTATCAAAGCCTTTATCTCCTTTGTCTTGGTTCTCTGTGTCCAACCTCCTGTCTCACTTTTCAATCTGCTGTTTTTCACTTGTCTTGTCTCAGTAAGTCTGGACGTCTCTATTTATTCCACTTCAGCAGCTTCCTCTCTTATCTCTTAAAACTTACTTTTTCCCTCCTCTCTCTGAAAGTTGTGCAGAGAAGTAAACGTGGTCAAAGACAGTCAAAGGCTTCAGACCATCATTGACTGCAAGAATTTTCTTTTAAATGCTAAAACCAGACTATAGGACAAACCATTTTACACAGTGCTGATGAAGTGTGCCAGGTGAATCTCTGTTCATGTATGTGCGCATCAAAGTTTAAAATCTGGAGCCTGTGGCGACATTCACACACTGAAAGCAATGCAGCTTATGTCAGATAGTATTGATTGGTTTGCCAAGATGAAGCGGGGACCAGGGGTTGCCACGGAGATGGAGCAGGCTACAGCATCTCTGACTCTGAAGGAGCCTATGGCAGAAAAACCTCGGGAAGAAAAGTTTGTGATGCTCCAAAAACGTGGTGTTCAGAGGAAGAAGCAATCGACGGTGAGAAAATAGATGATACAGACATTGTAATTTTAAAGATGGCTTAGAAAAAAACTGTATAGTAGAGGCAACAGGAATGAAAACAACCCGAGTCATTCTGTGAGGATGAAAAGGTTTATCTCTGGTACGTACGACTCCAGTAAAAGACTGTGATCAAAGAGTGAAATCAAGTGTGAATGTTTGTGAGAGATACCAACATAAATGAAGAGGAAGAATCAAAAAGGGAGACAGAGAGCGGGAGAGTCTGCATATTTTTCTGTCTGTCAGATCCTGCTTGTAATCCTTGTCTAACACGGAGTCTTTTAGCTATACAACAAGAACAACAGGCTCCAAAGTGAACCATGTGATCTGATCTGGCAACCCGTTTGGCAGGAGTTATGGTCAGGCGGATAAAACTCAAACAACTTGTGAAGGTTAAAGAAAGATTAAGCTCAAATCTGTGCTGGAAAGCAAACTCCTGCCTCCCACATGTTGGAATCTGTAACTTTCCTCTTCGGTTCGTGAAGGGCAAACGACTCCCTGCAATGAGGATGAATGTTTTCACAAATTGTGTGTTGCAAAGTTGTCCAACAAGAATGATTATGGCTATACAAATCTGCCTAAACATAAGTTCATGAAGATTTTTGAATAAATTCTTTTTTTGGTGAGGATATTTTCCTTCATATTTCTGAGTTATTGCAACAGTTGTTTCCATGATCATGTAAAGTAAGAAGAGCCCTGTTTGCTCTTTTGATTAAAGACCAGATTGTTCTCCCAAGAAACAAAAAAATCCAGACACATTAACATGAAGTCAGGATCACTTTAGGAAATATCCAAATGTGTATCTGTTGTACTGTGTCCACAAATTAAACCAAATTGTTTTAGATTGGAGACGTTATAATCCTGCACAGAACCTTTGTTGGACAGGATCCTATGATGCTGTTAAGTTTAAAATGTGCAGTTCAAGATCATTGCTCCAACGTCGTCACACTCACGCATGCCAAACATTTTCACTGTTTCAATTATAAATGTTAATATGATGAAATCCCCAGTGGCTGCAGGGCCCCGAGGCCAACCCTGCACATTCACATAATAAATCCATTCCACGTGACTGGGCTAATTGAACCCTGCTAATGATGGCTCTGTTGCATGCATCTCAATTTGTGAGAAAGCCTGAAGGACGCAAGGACTTACATAATGATGACAACAGTCGAGGTACTTTAATCAAGATATCAATTCTGCATAGGACAAAGAGCAGCGGAGGTAGCCACTGTAAACACAGGCTTTAAACATATTGTTTTTCATGGGCGATTGACAGCAATAACAAAATTATAACCCCCATATTGGAAAATGGCCATATTACAAATGCTACATTAACCAAATGTCAAACTAGAAGTAAAGCAGTGTTGCCATGTGCCCTCCCAGTTTAATTTTATTTCAGTTACTTTATCAGTTGTTTGAATAAAGGGTTTGGTGCCAGTGTAAGATGTAGGGAGGCAGCCAAAAGCTTTCCATCAGCTTGTCTTGTAACAGAAACACAGTGGTTCAGTATCAGCAGAAGATATCTGTGGAAACTGCACATTTATCTGTCATTCAGTCGAATGGAAAAATACAATTGTGCACCGGTCACCCTAATCTTTCCTCCTGTAACCTGACAAAAGGTTACACTGAATTATCTCAAACAGTTTGAGAAGTTAGTCTTAAACACCAGTCACCTCCGGTTGCCTAAATGGCTTTCTCTCACTATCAAATCAATTTTATGCTCCAGACGTTCCCAGTAAGGCAGTACAGGATGAAACTGGAGGAAAGGTCATGACTGACTGGAGATCTTCTCATTTCTTCCTGCAACCGCATATTGATTTGAAGCTTGAACTAAAAATACTGTCACCTTTTAACCTGTGTTGTGCCCCACTGCCTTTTCCTCCATCCTCGTGGAGGGAGTGAGGGAGCTGGAGGTAGGCGATGGCTTGTACCACGTATTTTACTGGACTCATTTCAGAAGCCCATTGATAGGATTAAATATTTACCTCATTTTGGCTCTGCTGGGCGTACCTCCCCCTGCCCTACCTGTCCTCCTAAATAAATGACAGTAGCCTTGTTGGACTCACACTTTGCTAGATTTAATATAAGTGATGCATGAGCCACATCTGTCTTAAGAGCTGCGTGTGTTGTGTGTTCCTCCCAGGAGTTGGTGTGTACGATCAGGTCATCCAGGTAGGTCCAAAACTATGTTTACAAGTCTCTGAAATGTTGCCAGGACACAACACATCCCAAAAGCCATAACTGTGCACAGGAGGAAGCGACTGGGGGTCACAGAGGATGAGATTTCAGCAGCTCTCTTGGTTAGCAGTACCTGCTAGTAGCCTACAGGTCTAATTTGCTAACATATTTGGCCGAGCCCAAATTGTTAATGCAGTCCTCCAGTGTAAGTAAGGGATAAGCATTGGTGACAGTGTCAGCATTTACCTTGCAGTAGTCTGTAACAAATCAAGGAGAGCCATTAGATTTTACTTCTAATACCCCTTTTCCACTGAGCTGGTTCCAGTGCTAGTTCGGGGCCAGTTCCTGACTTAGCCCCAGTTTGTTGTGTTCCCACCACCACGAGAACCAACCCCGCCTCTAAAACTGGAGCCAAGTCTGGCCTCACTTCCTCACTGGGCCAGAGCTCAGCACCGAGTAAGCAGCGACTACATCAGGAGCTGGTGGAGCGACGGTGGAAACACAACTAGCGATAGTAGAAGAGTAGAGCAGTGAAAATACAGTAGCCACTAATAGTTGTATGTTTTGGCTCTGGATCTCAGTGTAGACTTGTAAAACCAGGAACAGCACTTGTATGCACACGATGAGCTCCTCCATTTAAACATTATTACAGCGAGGGTGCTGCTCCGTCATATGCGACCAGTAAGGACATAGTGGTTTCCTAAAACTGAATAAATACCACACGTAACAATGCAAAACTGCTTTGTTAACTCAATCATGTTGTAACTAGAATATCCGCTGAAAAAAATAATTTTTTCATGGACTGATAGTAACAGGGTAACAGTAGTTTGTTAACAGCAGCTAGCTTGCTAGCGGCCGGTTGTTGTGAACCGGCTACCTATGCAGTGACGTACTGACCGTTGACACAGCCTCAACTTGGCTCCTTGCCAGTGGAAAAGCAAACGGTTCATGGGAGAAATGGGACCTGAACCAACTAACCACCAGGACTAGGCCCGGAACAGACCTAGCACCTGTTCTTGTTTGGTGGAAAAGGGGTATGTGTGAGCTTCATTTAAGACAACATTGGACAGCGTTACCCACATTATCTCCCAGAGCAGCCACACAGCAGAACACACTATCACAGTGTGAACAAGCAAACCGCATCAGAGAAACACAGAGAGCAGAGTTTGGTGCAAAATCAGAAAATGCTGTTTATTAAGGTTTGAAGGTATTATAATGCGTGCACACATACATAGTGAAAAGCTGATGAATCTTGAAGCATTAAGAAAATGTCTTGATGGTTTTACTGTGGATTGAGACACTCTGCAGCTGTCTCCCATTTCACATTCCTCTGTTACATAATCAGATCTCCTGAGTCCACTGCAGTGTGACCCAGCCCTGCACCGATAGAAAACATTTTAGTGCTTATACTTGCAAACATATTCAAACAGAAGGGATAGCTTGGAATGTATATTGTACATTATCCAGCCTATGAGTAAAGACATGGAGAAATTACACTGTGTTTTGCTGTATTTTCGGATCCTCTTCACATGAATAACTTGAGGACCTTGGGCTTGAAGAATTGCAACTTGCTGGCATCCATCGCTTTCACATTCTCCTGAGCTCCCAGGATGTTGTGGTGGGCCTCATCAAAAAGCTCCTGTCCGATGGCAGCCTGAACTCTCTCCCGCCACGCGTTCAGCTTCGGTCTCCCCTCAAATACGTCCAGGCCGGACCCCACGGGCTGTCAGTAACACAGTCAAGAAGGAGAGGGCCTGTTAATGTGGCCTCACAGCAGTCCTTACCACAACCACAGCCAGACTCCCATGATCAGAAATGTACATACAACAACTGTGCTGCTTTGATTCAGTCAGAAAGTTACAATATTTCACTGTGGTGTTTACAGTTTGTCTGCTGCCCCCCAGTGGACAAAAACTGTATTAATGCAGCCCAGTGTATTTAGGCAAAGTTCTTAAAGGTTACTTTCAGTCAAATATTACCTTCCACCGCTTAATGAACATATTTATACGCCTTTGGACTGTAAAAAAAATTTAAAAAACCTTTCAACTCACCTGCATGATCTCCACAATGGCAACCAGATCGGCCAGGGTGATGTGATCTCCAGCGATGAACGGCCTGTCCTGGAGGAACTTTTCTTCAAGGAGTTTCAGGGAACCATTTAAGTCCTCCAAGGCTGAGTCCAATTTCTCCTGCGGGACGTCTACACCCAGAACCTTCGGGATCAGAAGCTACAAACACAAAGATTAGAAAACAACACAACACTCTTTTCTGTCAATGAGCTTGTTCTTGATGCAAAACAATCTCTTTATTTCTTGTTGTCAGGAGGACATCAACATAAATACAATGAGTCAGCAGATCATGTGTTTTTTTCTGAAAGACGTTCAGGAAACCAAGAACAAATGCAGCATTTAAATCAGTAACATCCCAAAGAATGGCATGAAGAAAAGGCCTAAGAGTTCAGCTTGTGAGCTTTTTCCCCTCTTGTCCTGTCCAGCAGCTGAGGCAAGCACTGGAGCAGTGGATGCACTTATGATGCCTGACAGATTTATTCTGAAAAGGCAGAGCTACAATATGGTGGGCATGAGCCAGACAGCTTGATATAGAGACCATCTGTTGCATCATCTTTATTAATGATGATTTATGGGTAACAGAGAGGAGTGAGAGAGAGCAATGGCAACCATACAGCTCAACATAAAATAACATGACAAAACGGAGGCATTCCCATAAATATAATAATACTCAAAATAAATAAATGTAGAAAATCAGAGTAAAACCGATGTTTAAAAAGATGTGGAAGGCGTTGTGTGTGTGAAGAATTGAGATAAGTAAGTGTGTGCATGTGTGTGTTTGTGTGTAGAGAAGTTTCTGTCTGGATGTAGCTGGGGGATAGTGTGAATAGTGCGGCCGCAAAACACTGCAGCCAGGCAGCAGCCAGACAGGACCCAGGGTACCGGACGCCAGCTGCAATGTGGACAAAGGAGGGACCTGAAGTGGGACACCCCCCACAGCCAGTGAGCACGCCCCCGCAGGCCAGTGAGGGAACAGGCCCCAGCCATGGGATGGAGGTCCCAAGTACAGTCAGAACCCAAAGCCTAGTTCTCCACACTTCAATAATCACATACTGACATGAGAGGCGATATGAACGTACCCGTAACCAGAACATCTTCGATCCGTGCAGCCGGATGGCCATATGCTGCCATGACAAATACTCATTGATGCGAGCACGCTGCTGGAGGTCAGCTGGGTACCAGTAGTCTGGAGTCTTAAACTTCTGGGCCAGATACAACAGGATGGCGATGCTGCAGAGGCAAACACCACTGATGAGCAACACACAACCAAAGGCTGTGTGATGCCTCTACCATGTGCTTCCATAATCACCTTTCAGCCAGACAGAAGTCTCCATCTCTGAGAGCAGGGACCTTCCTGATCAAGCTGATCTTCCCAAACTCCTCTCCATACTGTTCACCTGGAACCAGCACACACTTGTCTCACACACACACACACACCATGCTGCTCTGCACATGCAACTGTTTGGTAACCAGTGTGAGGGTCTGGTGTTTTGTGTTGTGTTGTGTTTTCCTGTCTCTCTCCTCTGAGGACAGCTCTTGGATGCCAGAGTATTTTGTGTCACCTGATAGTGAGCAGCCCACAGTACATTAGCATCTAACTGTTCTCGTCATGTGGTGTTTGTCTCCAGCTTCTCTCCCCTGTTCCCACATGTGGGAGTCGTTTGGCTGAAGAAGATCATCTCTCAGACTCAGTGTTTTTGGCCACCTGTGGGAGCGTCACGCCACTGCTTGCCTTCCTGCTAAGGATTTTTGACTCGTTTCCTCATTTGCCATTGTGGGTGACACTTCTTATATTTCTTACCTTCTTGATTTTTCATTAATAAACTTTGAAACTGCTCAGTTCTGTGTTTGAGGTCCAATCCAGTATAAAAATAAAAAGCTTCG
>OOFC01012111.1:2093-24322 GCA_900323345.1 Pseudochromis fuscus
AAACTCAGTCCCTTGAACTCGAGTTTGAACCCCGTGAGAGACTCTAGCTTTTGCAATTATATTTGATAAAGGGTACATTACTCAATAGCATAAAAAATGTAATGGGCGCCCGAGTCGTCTCAATATTACAGCAATATTTTCCTCGTGGAGTTAGCCAACCCATCTCACATTTTGAAATATGCATAGATTTAGTAGATAGGAAGGGCTACCTTTCAAATTCATGTATTCACATCCCCAAACCCAACAATATTAATTCGCCTAACACCCTCATTATTTCAACCATGAACTCCAACTCACCTCACACCACACCTTTCAATATCATTATCACCCCTCTCACCACCTTAGCCCACTCACACTTTTATTATTAAAACTATGACAATGTAATATTTCCACCAATGATGGTAATGTCTTGTCCCAGGTAATTCTAGTTGGGAAGCCTGATGACTCATTTCAGTGCAGAGTGTGGGGGCTAATGGGAAAGTGACCAGGGCTGAAGAAAGATAGAGACCTTTTCAATTACTTTGCAGGTGAGAGGACAACCCATCCCGTTATATATATGATTGGCAATACCACCGTAATAATCAAGAAGCTGGGAAAACAGAATAATTTCACAGTCATGTTCTACTATTTTTATTAATATAAATACCAGGGGCTAAGACGAAAAGCTGGGGGGGATTGAATCCTCTACTGCAGAGGTAGCTACACTATATTGGCCTATGTGATTGGAAAATTTAATGTTGGACTTCCACTATTTTATGCTTAGCTTCGAGTACAAATATATATTTATATTCTGCCTTTTACAATTTAATCATATGCTGCAGAAAATTATGTAATTGTAAAAGTTTATTTCGAAACTTGATATGTAAAAGCATATTTGTCAATACCCGAAGGGCATCTTTCAATAGACTATTTTTCCACATCTGTTTAACAAATATAATGTGGTCTAATAGTAGCTTGGGGACCAGCAGTGTATTTCGTCAAAACAAAAAACAATTTAGCTTTAATTTTGCACCATCAATGCGAGGTGTTGCTTTTTCAGGCTGTTGACTTCTCATTTTAGAGCAGGTTCCCTCAGTTGGACTCAGCGTAGGTGGCAGCTCAATGTTGCATAAGGCTATATGATACCAAATCACTTCCCGTCTCCAGATGTGCCTGCAGATGTCACTTGCTAGCAATTTAATGGCAGGTGGTAATGTTTTTAATGGCAACCGCACTGAACTGATGAACCAATGCTCCATCATTATTCCCCCATGAGAATAAATACCATTATACGTGTGCTGAGATTGGCATTAGTGATTAGGACGGGGAGCTATTACAGGAATCCAAATCCAGCAGTTTGCTATTTTAATCTCTATTTATTCACACTTTTGTTTGTTTTTTTCACTGCTCACATGTTATTGCTCTGTTTTACATTCATGCAGTTACATTTAAACCTGGAGGGAAAATTAGTTCTTTATCACCAATGACTGAACAGCACTGCTGGAGGAATGGGAGCATTGAGTGTCTTGCTCGAGGGATTGTAGGTTATGAATGCTCAAATCAGTCTCAGAAATACACCAAAAAATGTAGTGTAACTGAACTGAATTTCTATGCTGTGTGAGTTTAATGGAGAATAAATAGCACCGTCCAAATGCCTGATGAATTATGTGCAGCAATGGGAAGAAATGCCAGCAAACAAAGGTGTTATCTCGGGTCAGATAGCTCTGTTTCTGTTTGAGCCTGCTTGTCCCAAAATGGCTCCATTAGCAAATACAATTTCGGCTGTTACAGACGACTGAAACCCTATCAGAAGGAAGCACACATTGCAGGCAAACCGAGACACACAAACACAGCACTACCCAGGGGCAGGTGTGCATTCATATACACAACACGTACAAAGACACACAAATACACACTAGTACGCACAGACAGGTAGACAGCAGTATTGTTTTTCTCTTAAACAACTTGATCCGGTGCCAGATCTTAAAAGCAGCCTATTGAACACCAGAAAGAAAGGCCAAGGATGCATTGTATGAAGATCCTGTGGAGAACTATCAGGGAAGAGAAATACTCTCTAACAGCTTACCTGCTTATTCCTCCTCAATGTGAGCTGTCTCTGTGATTGCAAGGCAAAAATGCAGGCAGAAGAAAAATGGAAATAAGGGAGGAATCGAGTGGGAGAGAGCAAAAAGTAGAGAAATGTGAAAATGAAAGGGTAAAAATACATGGGAGGATATAAGAAAAGATAGAAAGAGAGAGACAGATAAAGAGCGAGAGATTAGGTACTGTTGGCGGATCTTGTTTCTCTGCTGTGTGTTGGGTGAAATGTGTTGTGTTAGCTAAAATTCATCCCTGGCTAAGCAGAAAAGTATTTGTCTCAGTTGCTGGCAGAGGATTTGTGGTGCTGTGTGGCAGAGGCTTAAAGAAACATTTGCCATCATTATTTTTTTATGCTGCTTCGATCTTAAATTCTGGCTTAAAAAAAAACGATCCTATAATTGATTTTTTTTTTCTGTTTTCACCCAAACAATCAAAATATCCCAATTGTTAAAATCATCTGTGCAGGTAGAAGAGGTTAAGCGGCTACTAGTGGTTATTTCCCACTGAGCACAGATCCTTGTTTAGCATCATCACCTGAGCTGGAGGGCGGCCCGGTGGTGCAGTGGTTAGCACGTGTGCCTCACAGCAAGATAGTTTGGAGTTCGAATCTTGGCTTGGGCCTTTCTGTATTAATAGTTTGTATGTTCTCCATGTGCATGCGTGGGTTTTCTCCCACAGTCCAAAGTTGGTGAATTGATCAAACTAAATTGACCATAGGTGTGAGTGGGAGTGTGAATGGTTCGTCTGTATGTTAGCCCTGCGATAGGGGACAGGACCCCGCCTCCTGCCTGATGACAGCTGGGATAGGCTCCAGCAGACCCCCTGCGACCCAAGTGTGGAGAAACAGGTATAGAAGATGACTGACTGACTGACTTGAGCTGGAGTCATGCTTCGGTCCAACTGATGAGTTTGACTCTAACGCAACAGCTGAAGTAAAATCTGCAGTGTCAGTCCCCCACAGACTCTGTGTGTGTGTGTGACCCTTTTCACTGATAAGTATTCATGTGATCCATTGCTACTGTAAAACTATTGATTGTGGCTTTAAAGACTCCCTCTGTTACACAAATTCTCTCCTGCCATCGGCAAAAGGATTCGACAAAAACACAGACCCATCGCTGCGTAGTTACCAATGCTGGATGCCAGCGGCAAAGTCTAATGATCTAATGAGCTAATGATCTGTGTACAGCAAGAAGCAATGCTGCAGCCCAGTGCTGCCAGTTCATTGATAAACTTAAAGAAACAAATAGTGAGAACAAAAACTAGTGGGCTCTATGCAAACTGAGCAGTTACAGTGGTAGAGCATGAGCACAGGTTTATCTTATTACACCATCGAGCACTTGTGCTGCAGACATCCAGTGCAACACAGTGGGTGGTGATACATGAGGGAGCTTTTCTTTTCTATTCACTGGTAGTTGTGTGAGTATGTTTTTTTGTTTCTTGTTATTATTAATTGTGTTTGACAGCTTGTATTTTGTTAATTCTCTCTTCAAGGGGAGACATCTGTTTTTCATTTAAACCTCACAGCCATACACAACCCCTCTCAAGACATATACACATCTGCACACACCACCACACACATTTGCCCACTAACTGTAGGGGTTGTCATATTTTATACAGGGAGATTAAAATTGAAAGTGTAAAAGCGACATTACCCTTTTGAACTGACAAAGTTTTGATAAAATTTGTTTGAGAAATTCACAACTTTTCAAATTATGTTCGAATTTATTCACTTGAAAGAAACATCTGAACAATAGGAAAGCTGAAAAAAGTAATTTATAAAAAGAAGTAGGAAAAACATTTCTTTTGAAAACCACTTCTGCTTTAATTTATATAAAATAATAACACAAAGTTGTGTTAGGTTAATTGGGTATTTAAATTGGCTGCAGTAATATGGATAAGACAAGGTTAACACTGAGTAATGTAACTCAACACTCATTTTTATTCAAAAGCTTTGATACTTGATCCAAAAACAGAGAGAAGAAAACCAAGCAAACCGTGTGGACTTGAAAAAAAAATTGATGTAAAGGTTAAACATAAAAAAAAAACATAGTGTATCTCTTCATATCATTCTTGCTCTTCTTCACTTCGTTGGTGAGGATCCATTACAATCCCACAGTGAAATCCTTCCTGCTTCAACTTGCTGATGCTGGTGTTCTGGCCTGTTCTTAGATAATTATGAGCTAATCACTGTCTCAGTTGGGTGAGTACATGGCCAAATTAAAACATGAGCTAGCTCCATGGTTACAGCATGTTATCTGTGTTAATGGGGATGTGAATGCAAAGAATAGCGAAGTCCCTCTGTAGCACACATGCTCGCCTCCTCACTAGAATACAAAGTATTTCTCATATAAAGGAAGAGAGGGCAGTTTCCTCTGCCCCCCTGAGAGTAGCCAAGAACATGGGAGCGATGCTACGAGAGAAAGCCAGGTAATACTTGTTGGTATTGATTCGCATGTTTATTAGAGAAAAAAAAAATCAAGTTCAACCCCAGGATTGTGCTGAATATTTTATTGGACCCACAGCATCACTTGGACGGTGAAGGTGACTGTAGACAGATTCAAAATATGTAAGTGTGTAACTTTGTTGTTTAGTATGCCTCGCTGCACAGAGGGTTCATATTTTAGTTCATGTGCAAACCACATATATTCTACATTAGCAGCAATTTCCACTTTTAAATATCAATTTCTCTTCTTCCAGGCACCCAATGACTTCAGTTATTTTTACTATATGAGAATAACTTGGCAAATACTCTCATCCATTATTCTATTCATCCATAAAAAAAAAGATATAGCAGTACTTGATATTTTTACATATCTACATATTTGCCAACTCTCAAACAGAGAAGCAGACTCTCTGTATAGACTGTAATCTTTACACAGTAGGTATTTTGCCATGTGGAGAAACAGGAGCAGTAAATGGCATAAGGAGTGAGCCCATTCATTTGAGCTACCTCCAGGTTTCTGGTATTGTTGATGCTGGTACAGTGCTGTGACTTACAAAATGAAACAAAATGTGTGCTTTCCCAGTGGCAAGTCAAAATTTATACAGTGAAAAAGATCTATTCAACATGTTGATAATGTTATTCAGACAACTTTCAAATATCTAGATGTTGGAATAAATTGAGCACAGTGGAAGCAGGAACAGCCAGAAATTAAACTTAAAAACCTTTTGTTTGTTCTGAAAAATGCTCGACAATGACATCATGTATACACAATTTGCAGATAATAGGCTAAACACCACAGGTATGGTAATTTGCTGCATTGCTTTGTTGGTCAATTAAATGTGAAAAAGTGCATTTCTCCATACACCGTGTCAAAAATAACCAGTGCCACAGAAATAGTATGTCTGCTGTGGATAAAAAGATCCAGTGCCACAGTTGGATTGCAGGCTTAGCCAGTGTTGGTGAATAATCATACAAGGAGTCCAGCATGTCTGCAATTTGTCACACATCCATTCTTTCACTTATCTCATGTTCCAGACAAACAGAATAGAAAAACCAACAGAGGCACAGCACCTCCATTTTATTTCTTCAGAAGTTTTGCTACAATAGCTCATCTTGCTTCATCGTGTTTCCACAAGGTTCAACAGCAAAGCAGAGGAGAGTCAAACTCAACAACACCTGAGGATACAACTGATCTTACAGCTTGGGCAAAATTCTGAATTTGTAATTTTAATTCAGTTCATTTGAAGAATTGGAATTTGAACTGAATTGGCTCCACTCCACAGGATGTTGAATTTGAATTTACAGGAAGTGGAAAATAGGCTCAAGAGATAAAACGTCAGTAAGGCCTTGGTCTGCGCTTTTATTATAGTAACAGAGTGCACATCAAGGTCACAGAAATTAAACATATAGCTCGTACTTCAAAATGGTCTGATTCAGTTCAACATTTTTGCCTCATAATAAATTTCCATTTTCAAAAATATTGTAAAACTCAGTCCCTTGAACTTGAGTTTGAACCCCGTGAGAGACTCTAGCTTTTGCAATTATATTTGATAAAAGGTACATTACTCAATAGCATAAAAAATGTAATGGGCGCCCGAGTCATCTCAATATTACAGCAATATTTTCCTCGTGGAGTTAGCCAACTCATCTCACATTTTGAAATATGCATAGATTAAGTGAATAGAAGAATTGGAATTTGAACTGAATTGGCACCACTCCACAGGATGTTGAATTGGAATTTACAGGAAGTGGAATTAAATTAATTGCAAATCAGAGAAAATCCATAGAGCCAAGTAACAGAAAAAAAATGTCATGTTTAACAAAGGTTTTGGCTTAAATACTAAAAATACTTTCCACTAAACAGTGTCACTAAGAAACGTTTTTGAACTGTTCCCAACACTGATACAAGTGCTAATAAAATGGGTATGGCTATCAAAATAAAAGTCAAAAACAAATCTCTTAACTTACTTGCAGATGGCATGAAGTTGCCTTGATGGAGCCACAAACTGGAATACTGCAGTACTTGCAGATGGCTCGGTGGTTTCCTGGTGTCCTTGTGGGAATTAGCTCAACAAAATGACCGAGTACAGATGGCCTTTTAGGTCTATTATCCTTTCCCATGTTGCCATTACCACATTTTTTTTCTGGAAACAACCTCTGACCATCATATCTGTCAACATTGAGGCTTTCAAACAAATGTCCTGAAATGGCTTGGTAACCATTTAGAATACTTGGGTAAAGCAACGCATTCTGGGAAATGAAGTATTTTTCCACCATTTTCCATAATTTGAAAGTTGTAAAATTAAAATATCTGTTTTATAGATGATGTTTTTATTCTTAATTGTTGATGGAAAACATTTGCTGTAATTTAAACATAATGTGTACATGAAGTTCAAAGTAGTAATATTTGTATGAAATATGTAAAACAGAATTTATTGTAAAGCCTGATTCCTGAATACACCAAAATTATCATCTGGAATTTCAATTCTACTTCCTTCAGTTTGAATTTGAATTACAATTCTACTTCCTGTTTGCAACCTCAATTCAAATTCAATTCAAATTCATGATACTGAATTGGAATTTGGAAGACCTTTTTTTTTTGCCTCACTGTTTTTATTTTAATTTTCAACATTGTACATTACAGCACTTTATGTTCAAACATCTCCCATCCATCAACTTTGTGCCTGCTGCATGTAGACACGCATATACATACTGAAAAACAAACAAAACAGCATTAACAAAAAATAAATGAAAATAATATATATCGCTCCTCCTGTTTCAGTTAATGGTGATCTTAGTAAAAAATTGAAAAAAATATCCAAACCCTAATATTTTAGACATTCATAAAAATAAAACAAATATTTTCCAAACTGGAAAACCACTTGGCCCACTTCAATCATCAGATAAGACCAGGTCCTTGACATTAATAAAGGGCATCCATATCATGTCAAATTGTTGTGATTTTGCATTTAAAATGCAAGTTATTCTTCCTAGAGGGAGGGTTGATAGCATCTGTTTAATCCACTGTGTTGTACTTGGGCTGTGTTCTGTTTTCCATAAAAGTACAATGCTTTTTTGGCATTCAGTATACAAATATTTAGAAATACTTTCTCACTGTTATTATAAATATGTTTGTCTGGATATAGACCATATAGAAAAAGCTTTGGGTCCAGCGATACTTGTTTTGAAATAATCCTCTCAGATATCACTCTTAGCTCTTCCCAAAATGTTTTGATCTTCATACACAGCCATATACAATGAAATAATGTTCCTTTAGCATCCATACATTTTGGACATACATCTGGTGAGTTATTGGTGAGTTATACATATGGTGAGAATTAAAAATGGGAGACATTTTTAATTCAATTTAGAATTTTGCACAGGCCTGTATACAGGAGAGAGATTTCTATTATTGGATTCAGAGAAACACAAAATGTTTTGTGTTCATCCTTTGTTTTCTAATACAGTCCAATCAAAGTTTTACTGTTTTCAGCATTTTTGTGCAGTTACAAATGTCAGGGACCTTATTATCTGTGTGTGTGAGTTGAGGACTGAACACTTTTGGCTGTTATGTCAAGTTGCTGAGTCAGCACTTCAGTATTCTTGGGACTCAATTCAGGGTTTCCCTTTCTTTTCCCTGCACACAGTCTCTGCCCTGCTCCTTTTTTATCATCCTCACACACCTCAGTTTTCCTGCACACCCCATCCTCCACCCTCAACCCTCCTCTGTAATATTCAAATTCACTCTCTTGTTCCAGCTCCACAGCTCCTCTTGTTTTCTTTATTACTTCCTCTGCTCTGCTGATACAGACGGCCCTGTCTCAGTGGATTCAAGTTTTCAGTGCTCTCGGAGAAAAAAAAAGGGGGAACAGTTTGATTTAATGATAATTCGAGCTTGCTGTACATGAGCCCCTACGGAGCTTTCATCATCTGGATGATAAAAACATGTAGAAACTCCAGCATTAGTGTCTGGTTTCTAGTTTCTTGTGAACTCCAGTGAACAGTTCTTGAGCTCACAAAGCTGAACCAGTTTGTTTATGAGAGTCCTTGTGAGGAAAACATAAAGAAAATTCACTGCTGATTTCTGGAGCTGCTAATCAAACTAATAATCTATGAATCCATCTGATTTTAGATCAATTGTTGGTATCTCACTGAAGTTTTTCTGATGAAGCAAATTCAAAAACATAGGAAACAAGATGAATCCATAAATGACTTTGTGTTTCAATTCATGCCATGATGAGGCTGATGTTTAATATTTTGAAACAATGTGTCAACGTCTATTGAGTGACTGTTGAAAGACTGTATTGTAATATAGTTCAGGAACACACATGGATTATGGGATGTGTCGGCCATGTTTGTGGTAAACAGCTGAATAGCATCAGGAGTCAAAAATGTATATTTGACACACACAATATTAATATTATGACACACATTTTACAGGACACCAATAAAGCAAGTGAGGCATCATTTAAACAGGTTGAACAGATGCGTAAATGTGAGCAATCACTGCTGTTTTCTTTGCGATTTTAGTGAATGCTCGGCAAACGGTAGTCGGAGATAGGTCGGCTGTGGATCGGTCTGTGGATCGGTGCATTGCAGGTAAACACTAAACGCCTGCACCAACACCTGTGGCGCTGTTTCTGAAAATTACAAATCTGCTACAGCACAAGAGAAGTATTGATCTGTTTGGGAACATTGTTTTTTCCATATTTATGTAATAGATTGATGTTGCCTCCCACAGCTCCGGACATGACAACATCGTGATTGCTCGTATGGCTGTTACACAACCAAAGCAGAGGATGGACAGGTGTTTTAGCCCCGACCTGAACAGTGGGATAAAAACATTAACTGATTAACTTCTCCCAGACCATTGATGAGACTTACTGTCACATCCCACCATCTGCAACATCTGTGTCCCATTGTTGATAAAATATAACGAAATGACCAGAAATTTGCTAAAAAGTGTTGAAATCTATAGGAATGAATGTGGCCGCTAATGAGTGCACCATAAATCCCAAAATGCTTTGAGATGTGACATCACGATCCCGAACTCTGTACATTTTCTGTCGTCTTATATTTGAAAAGTTGGGATGTTTTTGTCAACATATACTGAAGCGTTAATGAGAACTAAGACTGGATAATGTGATGCAGCCTAATTTCAGATTTTTTTTTAAATTATTTTTTTTATTTCTGTTTTGACCAGGTCTTTCACACTGACCAAAACCACAAACAGTTTTAATTAAAAAGTTTCTGCAATAAAAATAATTTGCCTGCAGCATTATTGAGAAACAACTTATGAAGTATTGATAATAGTTGTTAAGGACAAAGGCCAAGTCGGGTAACTTTTCCAACCCCTTTGGACAATTTGTTGCATATCTTTAACTTGCCAAAGCTATTCAGAGATCATTTCACTTTTGACTTTAACATAAATGGATGATTACAAGCTGGGATGCGAATGCACACATTTAGCAGTTCAAAGTAACCTCAGATAAGACCGATCTTTCAGTCTTAGTGGAATGAACATGCACAGACACGCTGCACACTTACACTTTAATGATCCTTGACTTGTGCAAGGGTGGAAGTCGTGTACACAGAGTGATATTTTCTCCCATTATAGATCAGCTGAAAATCAGGTTAGAGGAAATTACTGGTGCTCATCAGAAGTACTCACATGCTTGCTTGATTTGCAATAAAGCAGAATAAAAGCGCGCGAGTGAGGCTGAGCAGAGAAAATATGGTAATAATTAGATTTATTTGCAATAACTCTGGAAATGTCAATGCAAATGTTATTTAGAGGAGATAAGAATATTTCATTTCATGTCGACTTAACCTTCCCAAAGTTAAAAAGAAAACAAGAATCTTTCTGTTAATCTGAATTATTGTTTGACTGCTCACTCCATACACCTCAAACAAAGTAAAAGCTCTACATTACATATGCTTTGTCACAAATCTTAAAGATCAGTGGAGATGACAGAACCTTATAAACTGAGGAAACTTAAAGCAATTTGAAGTTTAGGGACCCATACTGTTTCTATTTGGGAGTGTCTTTGAAGTTAGTTATCTTCTCAGCAGCGTTTGCAGCTGTGGTAGCGACTGTGCTTAAAATTAATCCATATATTAATAATGTCAGAGTTCTGTCTCTTTCTCTGGGATGTAACATGAGAGGGAAGGGAAAGTTTTAATCCATGCATAAATGATTAGAGAGTTTTGTTACTGAAGGATTATCATGTCTATCCCTTCTGCACAAGTACCTTTGATCCTGTCACAAGCGTACACACCACACACAGTCATCAACAAACGCTTAGATTTTCTGACTAGCAGTGGTACTTGTGTTGACACCCGAGCACCGTCCTGCAGATCAATGCGTGCACACAGCCAGAGGAATGTCTGTGTACACGTGCCTCTGTGTGTTTGTCATTGCATGTGATACGATCAAAGGTGCTTGTGCAGGAGGGATAGAAATGATAATCCTTTTGTAACAAAACTCTCTAATCATTTATGCATGGATTGATACTTTGCCTTTGCTGAAACACAGTACACAGGGGACAGAGGAGGGGAAAGAGAGGGGAAGGTAGCAGAGACGGATGCAACGGCAACAGATAACGACTGAAAAATCTGAGTGAGGATAGTAAATGTTATATTTATAAATACATATAATTCAAATGCATCTCAGGCACTCCTCCTTTAGACTTTATATGAGCAGGACTGGACTGAATGGGGTCGTTTTTCACGTATGCTTTAAACATTTTTATTTGTAGTAAACAATAAATGTTTTATTTTTAACTGGCAGAAATAACTCTTAAAGTATAATCCAAGAGAAAATGTCAGTATTTGTGGATAAAAAAACAACAATAGCTTTTCATAATATATATTTCTCAGTTTTCTCAACCTTTATTTTATACTCATTTATTTTTATCTTTAAACAAGTGAGATTTTTCAAATATTCTCCATGAAGTTGGCCCAGACGTCACCACCTTTTGTGTTTATTTCTGGTTCAGATGTATTTACATATACTTCTCTTTCTGTATTTTGAAAAAGATGAATCACCTATAGTGATACACATTTTTTTTTCCTCCCTGAGTAATAAGTTGAGATTGAGTCCCTTAATTGTCAGCCCAACAGTCAACAAATCAGCATGCAGATTGCCCCTTGCTGGACAATTCAGAGATAACGTTGGACCTGCTCTGACTATAAATCATGCGTTAAACTAAATAAATTCTGCATTTAATTACTGCGCTACGTCTTTTACCGTAAATCTTCCAGCAACACCCGGATTGAATTTGTTGCCTTTCTTGGCACCAAGAATATCTCTTTGATAATTGCTTCCACAGCGAACAACTTCTGTGTGCAGATTGTCAAGTACTCAGGAAAGAGCAGGAAAGGATAATTATGGGTCAATTTATGCCTTTTAATAATGCTCCAAATGAGCTCCACCATGGATTTCAGTTTTATTGGCATCCTAATAAAAGCCTTTTTACTGTTTTTTTCCCCCTACTGGTTGTCTGAATAGACTCCATTAATGTCACTACTCAAACTACTGTTCTGCTATTACTATGTGATTGTATTCATCAGCAGCCTTTTCAATATTAATTGGCTGCTGGACAATGCAAAGCTCAGTAATCTATGAACGACTACATGACTGAAAGGAAAATAATTCTTTATTCTCTTAGGAACAGTGTTACTATGATTTTAGATCAAATGCCACTGAAGTGCAGTACTGTGTATCATGTACTTATTTTCCACTGCATGGGACCAGCGCACCCCGACTCAAGTTTTGGTTTTCATTAGCAAAAAGTAGCTGGAACTTGGTACCTGGTATCACTTTTTTACTACCTGCTCTCCTGCAGTTGCAAAAAAGGGGCCGGCTACGTACGAGCAGATACTAAAATGTTATTGGTTGGCATCGAACTTGCAGCCAACACAGTCTGCACAGTTATAGTCAGAATAACAAGTTTCTACTATGTGGGAAACACTAAGTAGATCGGTCCAATGTACCATAACAGTGCTTTAGTGCACTGTTAAAATTATATTTAAAAAATGTCAGCAGGGATACTGAGCTCAGACCACCTGATCGGTGTAACAGCTGCTGCAGGTTGGAGCAGGACCTCATATCTCCCAATACATCACAGCAAGTTTTTAACCAGGCTCTAAGTTGTTGAATTAAAAACATATTTGAAGTTAAAACAACCAATTTCTCACCTGAAACAACCTTTAAAATGTTTTCTGTGACATCACAAGATTATTTCATTACCTTCACCTGACGACCAGCTACATGGGGGCGGTACTATCCTCTGTAATTGAAACGCAACCAAGCCGAGCTGAGGTGCACTGGCTCCATGCAGTGGAAAAGCACCTGTGGAGAGCACACCTGTTTGATCTCCATCAAATTGTCTTAAATAGACATTCTCATCTTGCATATGTGTGTTGTTTTCAACAAAATGTATCAACCTGTGACAAAGTTATGAATTTTACGCAAAGACTGTTAACATTTCAGTGTTTTCAGTTTGTACTATAGGGACTATATAGAATGGATAAAAAATAATGTGACATCACCTGTTGGTTTGTAGCATTTGAAGCCAGGAGTTTTGTCTGTTGCCATGTTGTTTTTTTTTGACAGGGCCTGTGGCCACCTGAGGTTATATGGGAAGTATGACCTCAAAACCTTTGAACATCTCCATATTAGTTGTTTGGAGCCAGAAGTGACCATATTTGGGTATAAAGAAAGGCTTGAGGAGGCGGGCCCATGAACCTGAGGACTAGAGCCGGCCCTAGGCATAAGCGACACAGGCGGTCGCCTGGGGGCGCCATTCTGGTGTTTCGCCTGGGGCGCCATCTGACCTAGGGCCGGGCCTGCTGAGGACGGCACCAAAAGTGTATAAGACTCATGTATGCTCCTAAATCTTTCTGTTTTCGAAGCCTAATATCTACTTAATGATAAAAATATTTTCTAATAAAATTAATTGACTTGAACTAATGACATTAGAATGACTTCAGGAAAAATTCAGTCAATAATTTTTTTAACAAGTCCGAGCCAGCATCTCATGGTGTGGCCGTCAGAGGTATTGCACTTTTGTTGCACTTTTGTGTTCCTGTTGCTGACTTCATTTCTACATGTTTCTAGCGAGAATGTTCTTGCAAGTCGGACTCCAAAGTATGGACTCACAAGAACGCAAGAACATAACAAGGCTAAAGTGCAACTTGAACGCCAGCATACTTGATGACATCAAATCTCCACTGAGCTGTGATTTTAATCTGTACCTATGTTTAGGTTAAAGTCAACTTAAACAGCTTTAAACATGAATTTTGCCCTCAGCCAAGCAGATTTGCACAGAAACAAATATAAATTTACACTGACACTGTTCGATTTACACAAAATGACCTGTATCTCATGAATAACCACGGCAGAGAACCATATCAAAATTTTAAACAACTTCATTTTCACCTGAAAAACTCTTAAACCTACAGTCTGTTAAACAACGACACTAATATTTCTAATTCATTTCTGTGATCTCGCTTCTGCCATTGTCACCAAATTTGTTGCAAAATGCATTATGGGTTATTTGGCTTCCCCAAGTCCATACAAGTCTGGTCTGATGCAGGCTCGATAATGAGGGAGGAGCGAGAACACATCTGGGTATTTCATGTGTTCTCGGCCAGATGTGTACTTTGAATTGGAACAGTACTAGGTCTCCGACTGATGACTTTTCACGAGTACGTGAGAACACAAGTACAGACAAGTACGAATATTGAGAAACAGCTGAAGTCTATGGTTTGTACCTACTGGGTTCTTCTTCTTCTTCGGTCATAGATGCAGCAGTGGTATTTTGCTGCCTCCTACTGGTTTTCTGTCGCCACTGTCTTTGTTGAAACATTCATCCATCTGACATAATTCAATCATTTGTTCCTTGAAGAGTTTTTACATAATGTCGCCAACAGACGGACAAACAAATCAGACAAAAAACATAAGTCCCTACTCTGCATCTGACACACACACATATGGTTTTACATGTGTTATCCTCGTTAGTATGTGTGTGTGTGTGTGTATTCAGTAAATATTGAGGACAGCATCTTGTTCAGTACTGGGATACCTCTGTTTTCGGTGAAATGAAAAAAAAAAACATTATTCTGCAGTCAATATCTAATTTTCCTGTTTTGCCAGGTAGAACAAATCAGAGAAAATACTCCTTCAGCCGTCCTCACAGTCTACCTCTTCCAGGAAACTGCATTTCTTCCTCCCTCTGTCTTTCTTGCTCGTTTTCTCTTACTTTCCTGCCTTTTGCACACACAGCGGCAAACACACAAAACCTTCTTCCTGAACATAATAAATGCAGCATGGATCTAACCATAAATCCCGGTAATTGATAACTTGTCCTACACTCACTAATCTTATACTGCGCTTCCCAGACTCTGCTTTGGGCCAGGTTATGGTCTTTTTAAACGAGCTGTTAAGCAGGTCACTTCGGCCTGGGGGTTTAATAACGTACAAATAAACAGACAGACAAGTGAGACAGTCATACACGCACAATCACACAATTTCTTAATCAAGGTGTAACTGTGCGTCTCCCTCGGGCTCTTGGCATTTACCAAAACAATACCTGAAAATTAAACACACATAGTTGCCCAATCTGCTTCTTTCTGCGCTGCCGTGCTCACCTCACACTGTTGTGTACACTAATGTGTGTGTGAGATGTGCGCGGGGATGGAGTGTCCACTTATGAATTATAGAGAGCCAAAGAAAATATGTATTGAGGTGGAATGGATCGGTGAGGCGAGACATTAGTATTTTTGCCCTACTTTCCCTCCAGCTTGTTAAAAGCAATTGTCTGGACAATCTGTCACCCAGCCTGTAACGGCTCCCCCAGTGAGGCTTGAGACGCACACACACACACACACCATCAAACATTTCACCGAACAACTGATAAACAAAGTGGAACTGATCCTTAAAGTTTTGCAAGGATAGAGGAAGGACACATTCAAGCGTCGACCAAAAGAATCAGGACAAACAATACCATATGCGTGTGTGATGGTAAGAGTGTGTACATTTGCGCATATGCATGTGTTTTGGTTGTTCGCACACTGTCTGCAGCAGGTGTGCGGTATCTTTTGTTGTCATAATCCAAACACCAGAAAGTAAAATCAAACAAGAATTGATGTTCTTTCTCCACCAGGCTGCGAGCTCCCACTTTCTCTGTCTTCCCTTTTAGCTTTTAAAGAAAAATCCCACAGACAACAGATCCACAGCAGAAATAAAGCCTCTTACAGAGTCCCCTTTAGCCGTCAACGGCGCTGACAGGATCAGATTTAACACCGCACTTGATTTTCTCAGCCCTCCAAGAAAGGTACGAAATGACTGTCTAGCATTTCTTTGCCACCCCTTTGTCTCGCTCGAGATCAAAAGTGAACTAGACAGATAGTGTGTAGTTAAAAGGCAACCTAAAGGGCTCAGCTGGTAGCTACTGCTGTTCCCGAGACCCATGTGGGGAGAAAACAGGGAGCTGGGTTTTATGTGGCTCAGTGTTATTCCTCAACCAGTAATACAGTGATCAGTAGAAGGTGGGCTTTCGTAATGGAGAGGTCAACCAGGATGTGCTGAGTCACTTTTTATCGTAGTATCTGAATCATCTCAACTACTCACTAAGTGCTTCACATTTAGACTTTAACCCAACATAACCTGCTTCTGTTTTTATCTGGCAGTGTCAAAATAATTTGTGTACTAGTTCAAGAATCAAATGAAACTGAGTTATCAGCAGTTTAAACAAGAAGCACTCAAAAAGTATAAACCTCCGCTATGGGAATATTTCATGTCTGATCTCCACCAAACTAAGAAGATGAAGTAGATGTGAAAATGTATTTCACTTCACATGTTCTTTTTTTTTTTTATTACAAAAATGTATTTTGGATTTACAATAATTTCAAAGTACTTTTATTTATCCTTAGTGTGTTCACAGTGTTTGTATATCAAAATTTATATTAAAATATTTCAAACTCTTACCATTAGTTGACCAACAATCTAAAATGTCAGTAAGTCAGTCAGTCATCTATACCTGCTATCCCCACACTTGGGTCGCAGGGGTCATTGAGCAGTAGGCAGGGTCCACCCTGGACAGGTTGCCAGCCTATCGCAGGGCTAACACACAGACAAACAACCATTCACACTCCCACTCACACCTATGGTCAATTTGGTTTTGATCAATTCACCTAACAAACATGTCTTTGGACTGTGGGAGGAAACCAGAATACTTGGAGAAAACCCACACATGCACAGTGAGGACATGCAAACTCTACACAGACTCGAACCCCGAACCTTCTTGCTGTGAGGCACAAGTGCTCATCACTGGACCCTTTCAAAAATGTAAAATATTTAAATTAATAATATCACATTTGTCATTTGACCACACACATGCATCAAAACAGGAAATAGGAAATCACTCAGAGAGCACAAACCTCTGCCAAGACATAATCCATATCTGGACTGTATCAAACTATCACAGATTGTTGACATTATCATCCTGCCCGAGTGTGTAGATTTTCAACAACATCCATTAAGTTGTGATAAAATTATGAATTTTACCTGATGACTTGAAACATTTCACAGTTTTGACTTTGTACCCACTTCTTTCTTGTTCCTCTGCTCAGACACAGCAGTGGTGGTTCACTACCCCCTGCTAGTTTCCTGCAGTTAAGACACTCCCCCATTATAAATAATTGGGATTTGTGGGATTTTTTCCAGACTGTATCCACTGGTCTTACCAAAAATGTAACAATGTGTTTTTTAGGTAATACCACATCTCGTTGTTTTTCCATAAGAAACAGACAGACAAACCAAAGCAGGTGAAAATAAACTTGATGGAGATAATAATATACAAAATGTTTGCTGGTTCCACTCTTTAAAATGTAAAGATGGTCTGTTTTATCTTAGTGCTGAAAGATAGTCAATACAGCCAAATTGAAGACTTCATCTTGGTCTCTGCCAACTGATGATGGACATTTTTCTGACACTCTATTGACTAAATGATTAATTTAGAAAATATGGGACAGTGAAAATAATAATAAAACCCAGCCCGTATCTGCTGCATCTAATGGTTATTGATGGATTTGTTTATTCATTTGACAGATTCTCTGTGTTTGTTTCTTAATCCAGATAAAAGGCTCAGTATGTGGGATGATATGCATAAGAAAGAAGATGACATTTTGTAATAGCTGTGATATCAGGTGCTGTTCTCATAACCCAGACTGATAGTGCTCACCGCCAGAAAACAAGACCAGTTCAGGCTGGTTCTTCCCACCCTGATGCAGTCTATCATCATCGCATGCTTGCTTAGCTGAGTCTGAGATGCTAGATATGGATAACAACCCTTCATCCCTACGCCCCAACATCAAGCAAGGTCAAGCTAATAAGTGCTCTTATATGCCTGAGGTGATGGGCTGAAGAAGGGGGGGGGGAGGGTGGCATTTGCTGATTATTGAGCTTCTCTGATGAAAACAGCCTCTGGAAAGCAGGAGCTGAGTGAATCAGGGAATGGTGGGATAAAAAATGAAGATGGAAAAAGCAGCGAATGACTGTCAGTGATATTAAAGGCCTCTTCTGGTCCACTGATGAAAGACTAATCATGATAAATGCTTCTTAAGTCGCTTTCATTTTGCACCGTTACACACACACACACACACACATACACACTCATGCTCACACAGACATACAAAACCATTTCACTAACCCATATTTCAACTATTTTTTGAATAAAACTAAGTCAGGCCGAGCATATGAGAAAAGTATACAAGAGAGAGACGGAAAGTGGAAAGATGGTACTTCTGGGTGTTTTATTCCCCTATAAATCATCTATAATACTACAAATCACTAAGTGGTCCGTGTGAATGTAATGAAATACATGCATCAAAACAGAGGTTACAGCAACCACAGACACACATCTCTATGTTATATTTTGCAGGATGTTGTTTATGCAGCATTTTCCTCCAATAACAGAATATCATGGGGGAGTAGATTTGAATATGAAAGCAAATGCAAATGATTTTTGGCATATGTTCACTCTTGCAGAGATTTAACCATCTCTATGTTTATTTTAAAAGACTGGATGTGGAGTGATGCAGTGGAGAGTGCTGTCGGTATTCGTCGCGAGCACACATGTTTGTCTGTTGCTTTGCATGCAGACGAATTGAAAATGAAATATTGAGAATTTGCACACCTTGCATCACTCGCGGTTCTCGTCGCTGACAGCACTGCTGTTCCTCGCTGTACCGCGGCATAAACAAAATGTAGCTTATGGCTTTCAAGGCTTGAGTCGTAGATTCAAATTACTGATGCCAACTTAAAGCCATTGTCTGTTTCTCCTTCATGCACAAGCACGAACGCCGGGTCTGTTGTGTATGCATGTGCACGGGTACATTCACACACACCTGCATGCACGCCGCAAACACACACTCCCTCATGCACCAGTGGCTTTTTATTCCGTGCATTCAGCTCGGTAAGTGAGTTGGATTCTCTCCCCATCTCTCCTTGTCTCTGCTGTAGTTAATGACTTCTGCCTAATGTCTCCATAAGCTCTATTGAGAGGAATGAATGCCAGGTAAGAGTGCAGGCCACATCACATTTCTGCCTCTCTCTGCTAAACTACACGGTCTGCCTACAGTAATTATCGCAACACGAGGAAGAGACTCAGTACCGGTGTTTGTGAGGGGGCATAAGCTAGGAGGCCTGTATGTATGTGCAGGAGCATGATTATTCAAATCCCTCTCTGCACTTTATGCGTGAGTGAAGTATTGGTGTGTATGATTGAGCAACTCGAGATTTAGTGCCAATATAAAAAGCAAGAAAAACAATTGCCAGGAGGTAAGAATTAAAATCCGACACATTACCGAAAGGGGTCATTTTCATCCTGCATCCACACTGTGATTTCAGAGGCAGAGAACATTAATGTGTTGCTGTCAAATGATTGATTTTCGAATTTCAACACATTATGCTGCTATTAGGCTACCAGGGTTTACTGATTTTCCTGTTAAGCACATAAAGTACATAAAAATAAAGGCTTGGTGGGAAAGCTATATTTGTGTCATGCATTCTATTGTTTTTTTTCCCCCCATTATTTTCCTCTAAATTATTTATGTCTTTCGGCCTTTGGGGATTATGATAAATGGCCCAATTCGGAACAAATAAGCCAGTCAAACAATTTTAAACTTTGTGGTGTCAATTTGACTGATGGCACGGCAGACAAGGTATTATCAGCTCAGGGATGCTGTCCTGGTTTGTGCTGTTGTTAAACTATTGGAGCTCTCACACACCAGGCTGACAGTTGGCCATAGGGTGCTGCTGGGATGCTGTCACTGGCAAACCATCGCCAAGTTTGTGTGTGTGTGTGTCTGGCACTATTGGTCTGGACTGGACCTTATTTTGCCCTGATCAGCTGATTGAGCAGCTTGATTAAGTAGAAAAAGGCAGTTGATGAGGGAACTCACGGACTTGTTTGCATATTCGACCCATTTCATGCTTTCACATCTTTTCACACCAAGCACAAAGAGATTTCGCCAAACCTTCGCCCTCATCAGCCAATAGGAGTGCTCCTTCTGGAAAACAGAGGAGAACGAGATTGCAAATCTTGTGGCTTTTTAGTACCAGAAATGGCAAAAAGCCCTCACCTTATTATTTTGGTGTATAGTCAAAGTCGTGTCACAAACCACTGGACGGCCACAGACTGTAATGATAGACCTGTCCTCCATTACTGCTCCTTGGTGACGTCTGGGAATCTCAACGCTGATTGGTTTTGCGATGACGCACGTTTTTGGCTCAAGTTGAGAGGATTTGAACTCGAGCGTCTTTGCATTCACTTATTATGTATGTGATCATGCTGTGCAAGAAATTTGGTATGCCTATGTTTCATCATCCTGTCAAAACTGATATCCCCTTTGTGTCAAAATATGGAGCCACTGCCAGCAACAGGCAAAGGTAGGTAAAAAAAATACAAATTTGCCCAGTGTCACCCACATAATTCATGATTGACTAAACTTTTCACAGAGTTATTAGCAAATAGCAGCTTGTCCTGGACTGTTGCTTCTCCTTTACATCACAGACATGTACAGTAAGCTAATGTGCTAAACAACAACTTTCTGTTTTTGCTTTTTAATATTGGACATAGATGGTCCCCTAAAAGAAAGCAGAACCAAGACTGAAGAAAAGCAACTATAATGCGAGCAGTCAATAGGCATCCAGGGTGAATGTGTTGTGTATTTCTCTGTGTACACATGTTTGACTGTGTGTGACAGAGAGAACGCACGATTTGTATCAAATCACATTTAACCTCTCCGTTCATTCATCCATCCACCCACTGATCCAGAGAAACAGGGAGAACACAAAAGTGAGTGAGTGGGTTATCCGCACATGATTTACCACTCATATTAAAACAGGAATATATTATATCTCAAATTCAATTTTGAGGAGAGGGCGGTGTCAGCATTTTACTTGTCATCTCCAGCGATGGGAAGAGACTGGGATGGATGTGAATGCCTTCCATTATTTAACTCTGCTTTATCCTCCAGTGGCATGAGAAACCATATGCAGCCACACACACACACCCATAGAAGCAAAAACATACTTTTGACTTGATGCTGACAGGAAGGTTCTTAACCTAATCCTGGTTAACATTTGGGAAATAAGCTGCCTTCCAGCCCATACTGTGCAGTGAAACAATTGCATGAAGTGCAGCAGAGAAAACTTACTCGTGACAATCCAACACTTTAAATGTCAGACTTTTCAAATAACACTGATGTCGTGACCCTGCAGTCACTCTTCAGTCATGGTGGTTGCACATACAGAGATGTGACTGATGACACATCATGTACATAAACGTGCATAAAATATGCATAATACATCTTGCTGGTGACAGGTGCTCGAGATAAAACAAAGGCCAACATATTCTATGCGTCACTAAATAATCGTAAAATAAGAAAAGATCCTCGAGCTGATGCATCACATGACTCCTCCATGTTCATATTAATCAACCTGGCAGTTTGTCAAATTCACAGCCATAAGATAGTAAGAGAGGAGGTAGTGCAGTGTGTGTTTGTGTGTGTGACTCTGTATAGAATGGATGGGGCTAACGTGAAGTCAGCATTTGAACGTCACCATGTTGGTTGCTTGGAGCCAGAAGTGACCATATTTGGATATGAAGAGAGGAGGGAAGAGCTGGATCTGACCCTTAAACCTGAAGACAGTGCCTAATGTGAATGAGACTCAACCTCTGTACTATGGAATCACAGGAGTGCCATAATAAATAGGAAATAAATGTGGAAATATAAAGAGAATCAATACCAGATTCAATAATAAAAAACAAATGTAGCAATATTCTTTTTCAATTTTGCTTTTGCTTTTTCTGTTTTGTCTTTGCTTTTTCCATTTGCCTTTGCTTTTGCTTTTTCCATTTTGTCTTTGTCTTTTCCATTTGCCTTTTGTCTTTGCCTTTACTTCATGGCTCAAGCTGTCAATCAAATGGCTGTGGGCGGGTCTTTCGCCTTTTGTCTTTGTCTTTTCCATTTACCTTTTACCTTTGCTTTTTCCTAATGGCTCATGCTGTCAATTAAATGGCTGTGGGCAGGTCTTTCTGTCCAGGATGACTAGTCCATACCTGATCACACGATTCCTGCTGGACAGTGGTAGGTCTGTATGCATGTTAGCTCTTAGCGCAGGCGACAGGAAGTAGCG
>OOFC01012113.1:1918-14974 GCA_900323345.1 Pseudochromis fuscus
TTTCTTTTGAAAGTTTTTTTTTTTTTTTTTTTTTTTAATATGAATGTCCTCTGTACAATCTAAAGTTTTAGCAAATGAAATGACATGAAGCACCACCATCCTAAATGTGCTGGAGAATGAAGCAAATAGAGCAGACTTATCAGAGTGTGTGTGTGGGCTTTGCCCACAGGGTGTGATCCTGTATCTAGTGCAGTAGCCCAGGAGCTAGATTTATTCCTACTGAGCCATTCTGAACAGGCATAGCTGTGCGAAATTGTTTCAGTGCTGGGGGGCCGAGAGAAACAATGAATTTAGACCCTAAAATACTCTAATCTGTCACTGCTGGTCATTATTTGGCCATTTGCCAACCGTTTTCCATCAAGCAACTATGAAGGCTTACAGATACACATACACAGGTTGCTGCTGCTGGTTAGCCCCGGTGGCAGCAGCATTTTTGAAGGATTATTTTTACATTATGCATTTTTGTGGACAGTCACAGTAGAGATAGACAGGAAATGTGGGTGAAAAAAGCAGGGGAATAACATGCTGTAAAGTTCCAGCCAGCCGGGAGTTGAACCAGGGACTCACTGCTAATGGCACTCAGATATCAGGTCACCTATTTAGCTCCATCTTTACAGAAACCACTGTTGGAAAAGCTTCACTGTGCGAGGTTCACAGGTTCTCACAGTGTGTCTATGTGAGGTTTTGTGAATAACACATGTAATTCACCACTTTGTTTATTTATCAAGGTTTCTAAAGCTAAAAAAAGTTTTTACCCAATTATGTCTACCCTTGCAGTTTTGTTATTTCTGTGATGCCATGTGAGGTTGCACAAATAGGCCAGGAGTCAGTAAATTTCCCCTTTTTTTATTCGCCAAAATCTCTCCTAACTCCTTATTTTCTACTGCCTTTCTGTCTTTGTTTTGTTGTGTTTTCACCCACTCTGTGTCTTTGTGGTTGGAAGCCATGAGTTGCATATGGCAGACAGACAGCTCCGGGTTTCATTAGAAAACCAACCACAATAACATTGCATAATGCCATCTCCAGGCCCATTGTGCTGATTTGTGTCCTGTCTGTGTCTCTGTGTGTGTGTGTTCTTTATCTCCTACTCCCTCCGTCTGATGATTAAGTCTTTTTTAATAATGCATATACTTACAACCTAAAATAAAATCAGATTTAAGGAATTTAAAAGACTTACATATTGTCTGCCAGCATGTTTGTTTCTGTCTCTTGTGCGTCAGGAGGAAGAGCAAGCTGTCCTCGAATCGCATATGTGGTGGTCAGATCCTAGACTCCTCCTGTCCACATGTCAAACTAACCTTGGGCAAGATGCTGCCTAAAAAGCTTGGTTAGTGACAGCCATGTGTGGAAGTTCATTGCCACTGATCAGTGTGTTTGATTAAAAAATGATTTGGCCATTAATAGGCAATATGAATGTGGTATAATTACTAGGGATGATCGAGTACAGCACTGTCTGTATCTGTTTACCCATTCACATTATGTGGATCCGTATCTGTACTCAGAGGGGGCGGGGCCTGAACCAGAAGTGGGCGTGGTTTAACCAGAAATGGGTGGGATTTAAATCCAGACATTATTTTGTATAATATAGTGTAGTACAGTGTCAGGAGGAGGGTGTGCTGTATGTGACTAGCCAATCACATAGCGTGAAGAGTGAAGACAGGAGTTAGTTGCCCAATGAGGATTTTCGTTTAACACGGATAAAAACTACCTCGGCAAAAATGCATTATCCATAACAAGTACTCGCTTGAACTGAGTATCCGGCTCATCCCTATAATTACCATGTCATTTACTGAAAAAGGTGAGAAATAAAACATGAAATATACAGTACTAGTAAAAGTTGCACCAAAAACAATGTACAACAGCTATCAAAATTAAAAAGTAAAAAGCTTTTAAAAAATAAGTCAAATCTATATAGTAGTTTTTCTCTGGGTGCGTGTGGGGGTGTGTGTGTGTGTATACATTTATTGTGCATGCTCATGCTTTAGAGTGTCATTAATCAAATGGAGTATTATTGTTTTCAGCATCTCGCCCAAGTCTACACATTACCATTTTAATGACATTACTTTCCTATTAATCTGCTTACCACACAGCCACTGGTGCAACTTATAAAACTATCAAAGAAGTACTTTGATAAAGAAAAAAACAAAAGAGGAGGAAAAAAACAAGGCCATAAAGAGAGAGGGAACAGTAATTAAAAAGCCACTCTAATGAAAGAAAACTCATAAACAAGAAATAGGAGTAAAAGAATGGAAAAAGTGCATATGCTGCAGTCTTGAATTAGACATGCGACAAATAAATGGATGGTCTTTACAGCACAGGAACACTGGGTGTGTGGCAATACAAAGTCATACTCAACGCCTCCAGCCATACCCACTATAATTGTAACTTAGTGTGCTCCCCAGAGCCTAATCAGATAACTAAATTAAAGCTGCCATCAACATCTTGCAGTCAAGATTTAGGAGCTTAAGAAACTGTTGCCAAATGGTTTTTAAAGTCTAAAAGTTTAAAAGCGTGAAATATTCTCCCTGCGTTCTCGAGCAGCTAAGCATGAAGTGAAGATGAGGTCCCATCACTGTGACATGGAAAGATTTTTCTTTGCCAAATGATGAGCTGATTAACCTTGTTCACCAGGTCTAATGAATCTGTGAAATTCATTTGCATGGGGCGTAGGAGGAAGACTTGCGGGCATCTACAGTGATGAAGGCCAAGTAAGGCCCACGGGCTGCACTTGGCTGCCGCACCTCTTAAATCTGAGCCCTTCACCTCAATTTCCACCATATATTAGTTTTTTGCTTGTAGAAAATGAAAAGAACAACCATTAATTTCACAATATCAATCCATATTTTACCATATATGCATACCTGAATATATACAATTACATATATATCTGTAGGGCTGCAGCCTCGCCAGTATGAAATGGTATGAACAGGTGTAGCAAGAGGGGAATGCAAAAAGATTGGCCAGGGGTAAATGTGAGTCGCCCACTCTCAAACAAAAGGTGTGTGTGCAGAGAATACAAAGATAGCCGGCTGAGTGTTTTCCTGCTTGTAACACACAGCTTGGAGGAGACACAGGTACTCCAAGCTTTGTTGTTCCCCAACAGTAAGCATGGAAAACAAAGGAATATGTTCAACTTAACCTTTCACAGGTCGGAGAGGGAAGAGACACAGTGTAACAGAAATGACCAGGATATTCCTACTTATTATTATATTCACCATCGTAAAATGTGCTGCACCTCACACATGCTTTTGCCTTTTTTGAGTACTCGCAGGTTGAGTGTTCATCTAAAGACTCATTATTATATTGCTGAACTAATGCAGCCCCAGAAGTTTAGTTGTGATGTTTCACTGTTTTTGTGAATGTGTTGGGCTCTGTTAAATTTCCCCTCCTGTCTTTCCCGTTAGTTCTCGCTGTGGCACTTTCTCATCTTCAGCTCTCGCACAGGAACGTTGTGTCATTGTGTCTCTGCACTGGGACTTTTGTTGCAGGTTGCTTGTAGTGATACAGGAATTAAAGCGCATCATGTTGTTTTACTCTTTGCAAGTTGCTCTGGAGTATTGATGCTCTGATTAGGCTTTTAATCATTAAAGATTTATTGATTTATTTCCCAAAGAAGGGATCACCCCAGTGCCATTCCTATTTTTAAATCTATTTCACTGACACCTCGAGCATCAGAGGCTCTGTTCAAACCATCACTGTGGTGAAGTGGTATTACTATTACTAGTCCAAATCATTGTATATTAGTACATTTCTCTTTGCAGGTACTCATTTCTATCTTTTTGCACAAATAATATTAATTTCTACTCTAATAGACAAATCTCCCACGGACATATATTTATTACACAAGCGTATACATACTGTGTAATGATCATAGACTGTCTATTGGATGGACGAAGCTAACATGGTTTGTGGACTAGGTATTAGGCATTTGAACGGGGCCATGTTGGTTTCATGGAGCCAGAAGTGACCATATTTGGATATGAAGGGAGGAGTGAGGAGGCGGGACTGACCTTTGAACTTGAAGAAGCTGCCCAATGTGTCTCTCTTGGAGGATCAATCCAGCTACACCCCTAAGTATTTATCCTTTTAAAGCCCAATATCTACTTAATGATGTTTTTTTTTTTTTTGTTCAGATTGACCATCAGATGACTGATGAGAGTATTTCATAATTGAAAATGAAGATTTTTGAGTTTTTTGGAGCCAGCATCTAGTGGCCATCAGGGGTATTGCGTATTTTGGCTCTTCCACATTGACCTAATTTTTGAGACCCGGTTGCTTCGTCCATTTCTGTACACAATCTTTGGTGATAATATTTGAATTATCTTTGACATTCTTACATCAGTTACATCAGTATTGGCATTTATGTCTGTTTTTCTTTCATAATGCTGCATAATTTCCCATCCTTTGCAGCATTTCCCAACTTTGAGAGAAAAACTCAACTTAATACCAGAAGACAGACATTATAACTGGTACTGTCGCCATTGCTGCTACAGCTCTGATCAAAATCAATTAGTGCTGATGATTCAAATTTAACATTTAATAATGATTGTGTGTGAAAATATGAAGTAGACTTATATTCTATTTACAAATTATATATTATATTATTAAAATAAATTCACACCCTTAGTTAGAATCTGCTGGTGTCACTTAAGGTCACATCGGTATGGATGCAGATATGTTTATTAAATCAAACTTTTGCTATGAGACCAGGAAGAGGGAGAATGGATGCATCAGATAATGAAAGAGAAAAAGGTAGGACGTGAGAATATAAGGAAGGATTGCATGAATGGCTGACATGGGTTCAGATAATGTAGGGGAGAAAATACCACACCGTATAGAGGTGTCAGGCTGTTATGAAAAGTGCCTGGTTCTTGTTTGCGTTGGCTCACATAAACAGATAAACAGATAGAAGCGGTAGTAACGGCTGCTTCTGCATCTGAGCATTTAGACAAGTGCAACCAGCCTGACTGTAAATCACATCCACCCGTTCGAATCCCTCTTCTTCTTCTTCTTCTTCTTCTCGCTCACTTGTTTCCTCCCCCTCTCTCATTTTGTCTCACCACTCCTTCACTCTGTATCTTTATCTTCTCAACAAAATGTGTGCAAGTGTCAGTTTTGATATATGCATAGATGCTCAGACTGAAAGAGGATTCCTGAAATTCACATCCCAGCAGCCCAAATTTCCTGTCCAAGAAAAGGTCTTATTGGCTTATCGTGTGCTGAGAAGACCCATTCACATAATCCTTAAGCAGCGAGACTCCAGAACATCCATCCTTGTCAACCATTGTTGTGTTGGAGAGAACAGATAGTGTGTGTGTTTTCCCTGAAAGCGTGGCACATACGTATAAACGCTGCTGCCTACCCGTCCATGCTTTCATGTATCATTGTTTGTTGCACACTCCTCCATCTGACTGTGCTGCAAACCCATGTTTATGTGCGTGTGTCTGCGTGTCAGTTGGAAAAGAATAATAGCGCTTTGAAACATGGAAATATGTCTTTATTTAGATGGTGGCAGGAGGAAGAGAAGCTTAACATAGTTCTTTGTCATTCTATTGTAAAATTAACCAAAAGAGGACTGAGCCTATTGTTGTCAGTAATCCAACTATTTCCATTTCAAAAGCAGAGCTAAGTGGCTGTGATGGACACAAAAGCAGCCCATTACCACTGTCATTTGTGCCTCTTGGATCACAGGACCATGTTCACCATGGGATGTTCATGTAGTCAAGGGGAAATCTTCACATGCTACACTAGATAAAGTTGTGAACCCTTAATTAGGAATTAGTGCAGCTCATCCGAACTGACCGATGGTGTTGTAGTCAGAGTGAAAGTGTGTGCACTTCTGGTTTTCTGTTATTTTTTTTCTTTCTTTGTGTGTGGGAGTGGGGTGTGGGGGGTTGTTCCCCTGGCAACCTGACCAGGGTCAGCATGTCATGCTGTTTCACTGTCTGAGTGTGCTGCCATATGCAAATAAGGCCTGTGCCAGCCTTCAAACATTAGCATTAGCAAGCATTTGCATAATATCAACTTTTGGCGGTGGAGAAGTAGGGCACGAGAGAGAGAGAGAGAAGGATTTTTTACGTTGAAAAGAAAGAGTGAAATCTTTAACAAACCATAAGAGGAATAAGAAATTCTGTTGTTCACGTAGTCACTCGTACAAAGCACATGTGACTCAATCAGGGCTGAAAATACTGTTTGTGTTAATGTGGCTAATATGTGCTAACTGGCTTGGTTAACGTGCAACAAAAAGAACAATGTTTTCATGAACTAATTACTGTGATAAGCGGGGAGAGTAGCATCTTTCACATGTGTGTCTGTGTGCCTGTGTGTTGTTTCTAACATGGATTTGTCTCCAATCAGCTTCCCACAAACTGAGCCATTCTCCAGAGATCAAAGAGCCTGCTCCTATCCAGGTTGCTTGTGGATCAGGTGTTGAGATTCCCGCGTGCACCTCTCTCTTTATGTGTGGATTGTATTCTCCTCGTCTCTCCGGCTTTATCAATTTCTCTCTGTCTATGTGGCAGCATTGCAGCCTGTAGAGTCTCCACCACAATGGGGGCAAAACAGACAGCTGAAAGAAGACAACAACAACAAAACAGATTTTTTTTTTTTAAAGAGCACATGGTCTGCTTTTCTTAAATTAGTTCCTCTGAGTCTGTGCATTTATGACTATGAAAGAATCTTTGCTAGAAATTTCATTTATTGCAGCAGAACTGTATGGAGCCATTTACAAGGTCGTGCACTACAAAGACTATCAATGAAAGGATGGGGAGCAGTGAGAGTGTTGATCTTTTTCATATTTAGAAAATCATCCAAAGCCTATCTTGGTCAATTTTGGCTTGTTTGTGAATTTAAAATGTGCAACTGTTTATTTTATGAAAACAAATGATGTACATATGACGTTGTTTGTGTGCCTCAGCTAACTCTGAGGAAGTCTGCTAGGCACAGATAAAGGCCTGACGTTCTGTGGGGTTTGCTTTTACTTGGGACAGTGTAGTTTTTCACAATGATTGGATATCGACAGAGGCATTGTGCTCTGGGCAATCTGTAAACCGTACACACCTACACATCGATGCATGCATGTATGCACACACACAAAATTGACAATTTATGGATATAAGGCTATTTAAGGATCATCGCATATAAAAATCTTTATGATTAGATAAGGTCAGACTCCAAAAGCCATTTTGCGAATGTGTTAAGTACACAAAAAACAAACTAAAATCTAAAAAAATCTAATTATAATCTTTCTCTATTTATTTTTTTGTGTCTTTCTCTTATTTTTTCCAATCTCTGTCTATTCCTCCTTTCCCAACTGTATCAGTTTGCAGGCTGAGGGAGCAGGTGATCTATATGCAACATTTCCATATTTCAAAGCCCTCTTTGTTTCCCGGCTGCTAAACGTTGTTCTTCTGAAGGTGCTACGGGGAGGAACCTGCAGCCAGCCACCAGCTGCCATGTTTTTCTTGCACCCAACCTCTTCTCAACTCCTATATTATTGTTTCCTGGTGCTTCTTTAGCTTGTTCCCATCTGTGCCCACTTTTTTTCCCATGTCTTATCTCTGTGTTTTATTTTCACATTGAGCAACTGCCAGCTGTGAAAGCTTATACAGCATCCCCGAGTGCACACATGATCAGAATCCATACCGTTAGAAAGCACACAGTCACATACGACTGACCGAAAGAGTAAAGTGTACAGACAACAAGAAGAAGGGATTAGATGTTTTTCTTTGTCCTACACAGACCACATGTGTTTTGAACCAGTATCACAGAAATAAAGCTGTTGTTTGTGATGCATCTGGTCGTCTAATGTTCACATGTTGTTTTGAGGCAAACCTTGACACCAGGCAACATGTATGATTAAACAAATTATCACTTTTTTCAGGAAGTAATTTCTCCTGAGAAGTTGTATGCATTCTGTGTGTCCATATTATTATGTCACTGAGTACTCAACAAAAATAAATCATATTCATATATAAATAAAGATATTGAGCTTAATATAGAAAGGGTAATTTCTTTACTAAAGGTTTGATAGCGGCCACCCTCCTTCTATCTACGTAATGTAGAGTCAATTATAAATGAGCCCTCTGTGATCGATACTGTACAGTAGCTACATTTATTTCTGCTAGTGCTCCTTCAGATTGTTGTTTGTTTTGGCCTGCTCTGATTTCACTCAAAGGAAACCTAAAGCATCCCTATTGATTTCCTCCTGTTTGCACTTCCAACCACATCTTTTGAATGCTGGATACTTAAAAACTATATGGCGTCTCATATTCCTCCTAACCTTCGTTTATCTTTACTCTTTTTCAGAGTGAATCCATATTAAAATATTCAACAGTGGCTTAGTGGTTTAAGAGCTTTTTTCCCTTATTTTGTCATGATCCATATTTAGTAATTCAATAGTTGTGTGTGTCGCACATAGACACACTTGTAAAGCTTCTGTGTCTAAAGGGGAGGTGTTGAAATATTTATGGAGTCCATATGTCTGTCTGCTGCACTTAATTTAGTTTAAAGCCCTTTTAATTGCTGCTGCAGTATTACCATTCACGATAATTATCACCTCCCACTTTTGGGATCACTTGAAGGAAACATCTTAGAGTCTGTGATTTTTCACTGTATCCTGTATTTTATTTACCAGCTAGAAAAAAAAGAAAAAAGAAAAGGTATCTTGCATTTCTAAAGCACAAGCAATCAGTTTGTCACAGCTACAATACATCCACTTTGCAGATGAGTTTTGCTGCCAGGTCTGAACTTTAAGATCACACAGGCGATCAGATAGCACAAAAAAATGACTTGCTGCCATGGTCCTGACTGAGGCTGAGATATTCATGCAAATGCAATGCAAAGAACGACTTGTACTGTATGTGTGTGTGTGTGCTAGTGTGTGTACTGTACGTGGGCGTGTGTCTTACAGAGACTCCTTTAATCCCATATGGCATGCCACATATTGTGACAGGGCCTGTCCCCGCCCACAGCTTTGATTTTGTGCGAGAAAAGATAATTATTTCACCTTTCACTTGAAATTCATTATCAGAGGGAGAGAGAGGGACAGGTAAATGACAGGTAATTGCTTTTCAGAGTCAACACCATTCTTCCTCCAATATACCAGAGCAAGTGGGGAGATGTTAGGAATAGAAAAAGAGCAGGTGAGAGAAGCGAGACAGAGACAGAGTGGGAGGAATGAGAAGGAAAGGCTAATTTCCATAATGAAAAGGTAATAATTTGTGGTGTTAGTGTTAGTTTCAGTCTAGTGTCTATGGCATGTCAGCTCCTTGCTCGAGGTCATTGTGTGGTACCAGCCATGCATGCTAATTCATTAACAAAACCCCCATGGCCTGCCCCTTCTCAAGAATGTCAGTTTCACCTTCCCACTTTCCTCTCATCTTTCCAATCCCATCAACCCCCACTCCCTTCCCGCCCCACCCTTCACACTCGGCTTCTCGTTTCCCTTTTCTCTCCCACATTCTGTGATTTTTTTTCATATTCCATCCACGGGTCCCATATGGAGATAGCAAATATACAAATGAATGATATCTACTTGTGGCCTCCCACAAAGGCACGGAGTATTATTTCATTCACTGCTTCCCTCTCACGTGTTTTATTCTTATTTTGTAACATCAGTGGAAGCCTCTCCTGTCTCGTCTTACTCACAAATGCACACACAAACACACACAATCCCCACAACCCGGCTACATGAATGATTTAGGAGCATGCACATTGACTATCTGCCACCTGCCTTGGGCTCTGCTCAGGCCCACCTAGCGGCTGCAGGCCCTGCATGTTAATGCCCAGTGGATAGGGACTTGCATGTTAACATGGAATGGGACACTGGGCTAGTTGACAGATTGACAAGGAGCAGACACTGTACACCTCCACTACTGGTTAAAAGGCTAAGTCAGGATATCAAGGAAGCTCTGCCTTTAAGTTGTTTTCACTTGAGGCCTGGCCTGTGTTCAGCAGAATTAATTGATTGAGCTTTTGGACACAGGTTGGACTTGATAAGTGCTTCCACTATAAAGAAATGTCAGAAACCAGTGAATCCCTAAAGACACAACTGCTGCAGAATGGTATGGAAAGTGAAAGCTGAATGTAGCAACTATTCCAGTCAAAGGCAGAGAGGTTTTGCACTTTTTCCCCCTCTACAGTAACCCTTCGTAATAAATACTCTTTGTGAAGGGCTGGTGATGATGGCTGCTGTTGCTATGTGACCAAAGGAAACACATTTGAAGTGCACTACCCTTTTGCTAGCTAAAACTTTGACTGTTTTCTTTTTCCTGCTCCCCGCTTTGTGAGCTGTAATCACATGCTAAGCTCTCAGTGCTGGTGGGAATGGACTGCAGCAGTGTGCTATTTCTGCTGTAAACAGCAAGGAGAAGTTCTTTGTGCGAGTCAGACATAGAGGCAGTGATTCACAGAATTTACATGGGTTATAGAGGCCATAGGTCTGTGACTGCTCTGTTGAGAGGAACTGAAAGAGCGCTGATAATGACAGACATGATGAAGCTGGCCTTGGTGCCAGACACAACAGTGAGTGGAACTTTAGGTCAGATGAAATGAAAGTTTCAGAAAATGTTTCACAGGTTGTGCACATAACCACTGCTGTCTGCAAAATATTTTTTTAAAAAAGGGAAATATTGAATCAGCTTGTGTTGCTTCTACTCTCAATTACAAATTGTGTGTTAAGATTCATGTTAAGATGTTTATTCACCACACTCTTACTAGCATATAGCTTTGACTTCCTATGTATATATCATTTTGCAGCTGAGTTGCTCTTTCTCTTGGTTTCCTTACCCAGCCACTGTGCAGAGCCAGTGTCTCAGCTTAGACAGCAAAGGAAGGTAATTGAAATTCATTGTATGTGTATGGTCACTTTCTCCCCATTAATTTTTGTTTCCAACTCACTTGCTTTTCTAAATAGACTCCATTCTTTCTCAATATAAAAACATGTGCTTGAAGAATATTAATGTCTAACTTGCAGCCAATTTTAAGAGGTTGAATACATCACAGGTTTAGGGGAGACTGTTCCTGAATTTTAATTGGCATTTTTATTAATCAAGCAGACATAATTTTAACGGGTTTGAAAGAATCAGCCATTCTCGGTGATGAATGTATGTTTAGTAATGTGGGCTCACACACACGACATCCCCTGTTTATGTTTGAGCTAACTACACAACATGGTAACTAATCATACTGTTGTACTGGAAGCATCATCTGTGGAGAAGTAAATGTTGGACGTGTTCTGCAGTTTCAGGACTTGAGAGCAGGTAAAATATCTCACTTTGGGTTTAAGGCATGGACACCAGCTCCACTTTTCAAGGTGCTGCCATTTGATTTATGCATGTATGTGTTCTCGAGGTGAGATTGTGGTCTGTGCATAACTGTGTAACAGGATTAACCCAGCTGGGTTGCATATCTCTTCCCACTATCTCCCACTGGCAATGCAGAGTGTGTCGAGCTGAGGAGTCTGTCAGTGGGTGGGCGACATATTCTCCACAACTAGAGGGGGATTTTATGGAGTTTGGCAACCGGCACAAATAGGACACAGGCAGACAGCTCCCCTTCCTCTATCCACCTCCCCTCACCGTCTGGGCTTGTCACTACTAAAAGGGGAACAAAGGCGAGAGCAGCTAAGGGATTTGATTGTTCTTGTTTGGAGCAGAAATGTGTTGTTTGCATGTTGGGAGCATTTTCAACAAGTTGTTGTGTAACATCCTGAACACTGGTTTATGCTAAAGGTGTGCAGGAAGTTGGCTGGTTCATCAAAAACACATTTCCTCCCCTCCAGGTAATCAACTCCTGAATATTCTCGGTTGCTAATGCGAGTGAGAAATATGTTTTCCCAGTGTCCCCTTGTAACTTTAAGCAGACTGCATGACTGCTAATTCAGGCACAGACGCAAGTACACGACCACTTTGTCTATCTCAAATGAATGTGACGTCTGTGGTGTTTAACAAGGCAGTGATTGTCAACACAACCAGAACATTTTGTGACAGACTATTGTACAGTTTATATACACAACTGCTGCGTGAATGGCAAATGACGGCAGGAAACATCCACAGTCCATTTTCAAATGTTGCAAATGGGTCAATCAGATGTTAAAACAGAACAATCCACATGCTGATGAGCATTTGATTAGTCATTTAGCTGATTAGCAGAATAGTAATTATTTTTTTCTTGTTATTATTAACCAAAGTATAGCAGTTTAAGCTTAGGGAAAGATATCTTTTTTCAGGTTTTACAGAGTGATTTGATTGATTTGAATAATGAACAGATTAATTCATGCTGAAAATAAGTGTGGCAGCTCTACAATACATGCATAAACACGTGCGCAAACACGTGTGCAAACACATGGAGACACAAGTGCTCAAGTGTTGATTGCTTATTAGCACTCACTCATAGTGGCGTCATCGAGTGTAGCGACATTTTTTTATTTGAGCCACTAAACTTCTTTCTTTCAGGAATATGTGAAATGACAGGCAGCCGCACAACATTTTGAATTAGTTGACTTTGTTTGGACGGCCCTCTTTTTTTACATAACTTGTTCACAAGCATGCAAACGTCAGACTGAGTGAAGGAGAAAGAGGGAGAAGGAGAAGAGGGAGGTAGAATGACTTCCAGTGTTTTCTTGTTGGGCACTGAGGCATGTATAAATATTCTACTGGTAACAATAAGTGGAAGAGACAGAGGTTGTCTGAGAGCATACCTCAACCCCTCTCCTATCATCTCCTCCTCTCTCTTTTCTCTCCTGTCCTGGATTCAGAGTCCTCCGCTGGTCTGTAGCGGTGATATCCAGACGCTGTAGGAAAAGAATTAGTTTATTTTTGCGAAACCAGCAGCACAAAATGAAGATGCATGGCAGACATGCCATAATTGGCCTGGATATCCTCACAGTTTTTTGCTTCATTTCTAGTTTTCAGTGAACCGTTAATACAGTTGGAACATGCCTATATAAAATGGTCTTTATACAGTCTCTTACTTTTGTTAGCTGATATGGTCATTATTCAATCCAGTATCCATGTATGAGCCCATTAGCCCAGAGCTCTGTTGCTGAACTGCTCC
>OOFC01012125.1:8254-20834 GCA_900323345.1 Pseudochromis fuscus
CGCACACACGCACACACACACACACACACACACACGCACACACGCACACACACACACACACACACACGCACACACACACCTGGAAGGCTAACTGTGCTGTAAAGGTGAGCTTGTCTCTCTCAAACAGTCCCCTGCTGATGTAGTTGAAGGTGGAGTATGTAACACAGTCTATGAGGGTGTTGACTCTGCTCTGTACGTCCTCACAGGCCTCTGCCATCTCCACCGCCTTGTGGAAAACAACATTAAAGGCCTAAGGACGAGAACCAAAGGAAGAATCAATCTAAGGGATGTATTTGTTTAGTATTTATACAGATTTCACTTTAACTTGCATATTTCTTAGCGTGTTTTGCAGACTTTACAAGTTTCCACTGGATATTACATGACATCACATGTAGTGACAGATAACTGTGTTTCAAACATTTTAACATTTATGCAGTTATAAAAGAAAACTAATATTCTGCCTCATAACACTTGTGTGCTCTCATGCTGTGTGTCAGCTCCTGAGTTGTGGTTACCTTCAGACTGAATTGGTACATGGGGTTGATCTTGTTGAGGTCATTCATGATGAAGTAGAGCAAAGAAGCTCTGACCGCAACCGGCCGATAGTGCTCTCTGGCTTCATTTATCTTCACCTCATTAACTTTAGCCTCCAGAACCTGAGACAAAGAAGATGGAAACAGAAGCAGATAAATGTGGAAAAATGGTAAAGTAAGTAAAACCTACTACACTAGTCCACTCCATCAGTGCAGGTTTACCTTCATCTCAATCTCAGCAGCAGTGTGCTTTGTGGTCTCAAGCTTCTCCACCAGCACGTTGTCCCCGAGGAAGTTACTCTCTGCAGCAGACAGCCTGGTCAGCAGCTCGTCCTCCAGAAGCTTCAGCTCAATCTTAAACATGTTCTGTTGTTTTGTCAGTTCACTCTGTGGAGATCAAGCAAACAAATTATAACAAGCCCAAAATGAACCACACATCACCTACTTTTAGTTCTGATATTCACATTTTTCCTTTTGATAAAGAGAAGAGAAAACCCAACGGCTAACCTAACCCACCTTAAGGTGCTCAAGGTCTGGTCGCTCCTGATTCACCACCTGGGCCAGGAGCTGGTCCTCCAGTCCATCCCTGGTCACTGTGAAATTGATGAGGGTGGTCTGGGCTTGGATCTCTGGTTTGTAGTGAGGATTGGCCAGTTTAGTGTGAAGGATCAGCCTGAAGCCTGGGTGGAAGAAACACTCTTTGTCCCCAACCTTAATACAACTGTGGAGTAGAGGGTAGATCAGTGAAACTAAGAGGAACAGGAAGTTGTTGTTTTGTTTACTTGTCAGTCTGTGAGTTACCTGCCCTTCTTGATTGTGTGTCGGCCCAGCACAGGGTCAATAACAGGGTCAATGGTCTCCTCAAGGTTCTCAATGAGGACAGTGTCTCCTGCGACCACAGCCTGTTCAATTACATCTACATACCTGGAACAACATGTGTTGGATGAAAATGACAAAAGAGCAAATAATGCTAATCCTCAAAGACAGAAAATAGCAGCACTGCTGTGTAACAACAACAGCTGCAAACAGATAACAGCAGCAGGTGTGTGTGATGTGACAATGTAACACTTCCTGCAGCTGCTTCATACAATAAGACGTTTTGCTAGCATGTACATTTATGCAGCATGTCACACTCACCCTCTCTGCCCCAGACTGACAACCTTGAGGCCGTTACCATAGCGACTCTTGATCCACTTGATGCCCTGCAGCTGAGGGTCAATGAGGAGAGGCCAGCGCTCACCTGCAACAACACACATTATCTAAACGTGACACAAAGTAAAACCTACTGCTGCAATACTTCTATTGGTTGTTGGAAAGAGAGTCTCTGATGGAGTACATGTGAAAACTCCTACTCACAGTTGGTGAGGATGGTGGCATTCTGCGTGGACATTTTGTCTCCTGGTAAGCCTTCATTGTTCCACTGGGCCACCATTGCATCATCAGTCAGCATCAGCACTGGGTCTAAGCCCCCCGTCATGGGAATGGGCATCTGACGACAAGAACCAGAAGTAAGTACCATACTTGGACGTGGACTATTGAGCGCACACCTTAATATAAGCCGCAAATGTCTCTATGTTGTAACATGGGATATTTACACAGAAAGATTTTTTTTTTACTTTTAATCAAATATATGCTTCTTTCTGAATGTGGCTTCTAACACGGCTGGTTACACAGTAGCCTACCAGAAATGTCATTGATCGGTATCTTCATCTTCCTCCTGCACTAAAACCACTAGTGCGCATTCAATCAGTTCTTCACGCTGCCGCCTCAACGTCTCACCACATTGATGCCAAGCTTACGTGCAGCAGCTTTATTTCCTTCTTCGACAGCCAGATCGATCACCTTTAACTTGAAAGCTGCATCATATGCGTTTCATCATGTGATTTCCATGATGAGGGTGTGTGCATGAAGCACAAAATGACTGAAGAATTTAGTGTGAGTGCGTTTGATTTCACTCGAACAGTTTCATTGGTCCACAGTGACCTGTTAGATAATTTCATGGGTCTGATGTGATGAGGCTAAATGTATCAACTGCACGAAGCTTGTTGGGTTTTTACAAGCTAACGAGCTTCGTGCTGCCAATACATGAGCCGCACCGGTGTTTAAGTCGCAGGGTTCAAAGCGTCAGAAAAAAGTAGCAGCTTATAGTCCAGAATTTACGGTATTCATACAGGAGAGAGACAGATGTAAGCCTTCAGTGGAAGACACTGAGGAAACAACTGTTTTTGTTTCTGAGTGACTGTGGGAGAAAATCAGTGTTTTTGTTTTATGGCTGTAACCTTCTGGCAGCGCAGGAATGGCATCCAGAGGTTGTCCAGCAGCTCTCTCCTGTACTTCTTGGAGAAGGAGCCGGCGTACGAGATGAAAGCTGCGGTGAGGAGGACGTCCCCACAGAGAGTTGCCTCCTGTTCATGGTACTGAGCCAACGAGTGAGCCCAGCGCACATTCTCACTCTGAAACACACAAATATACATACAGGAGTATTAGATATTCCTTAGGGAACATTCTTTTATTCCACAGTATTATACAATAAACAGCATAAAATATCTGATTTAATTTCAGAATCGACTTTCAGAAAGAAAATAATCTGGCTCTGCTCACCTCCAGTCCCTTCACCAGCCGATTGGCTAGTTCTATTGTCTTGTTTGTGCAATTCACCTCCTCCTGAAATCGCAGTTTTTCAGACGTTGCTTTCTCAAATGCTGTTGTCAGAATTTCCAGGCTACCATCCAGCTCCTGAGGAAGAAGAAAACAGGAACAGCGAAAATTATGATGCCTCATGGTTGTTGATATTCTGGAACAAAGTATCTCTGAGTAACACTACTTTGATAATCTCTGGAGCCTGACAACTAATTTAGTAAAACAAAAATAATAACTAGTACATGAAGCTTTTATCTAGCATGTGACTAAGAAGGAATAAGATTAGCAACAGTTCAACAAGCTAATAAAAAAAACACATTCAGGAGCAATTAGAGGTGAAGAGAAATGGCTGCAGGAGGAATGATAGAGTGCAGATTATTAGTTGGTCTATAAAAGCCATTTTTCATTACAAGCAATTCCATTTGTTGTGTAACAGCAATGATTACAATCTGCTGTTTACATTTACAAATACACAAACAACCACATTCATAAAAACAACAAATCTAAACAGACTTACAGCGAGTTTTTTTCTGATGACCTCTAGTTTCTCAGCAGCTTCAGCCAAATCTGCATTCGCCTGAGAGAGACACATCCTCTTCATCTCGACCTCGCAGAACACCTGCACAGACACACACACACACACACACACACACACACACACACACACACACACACACACAGTACAATCTTTGTTATCATCACAAAACAGCTGATCTCCATTATATTACTTATCCTTCATAATTAAAATCCGAAAATAAACACAACAGAGAAGAAATGTACTTACAAAAATCTATCCATGGCAGCACAGGGGAGAAAAAAAAAACACAAGGACAAATTGTTGTACACTGAACAATATCCACTGGATTATCTTGGGTGATGCTGAACACATGCGACAGTTGGGGGACGTGCGTGTACCTCGTGGAAGCGTATGATGTTGATGACCCAGGCACAGAGCCCCGCAGCGGCCGAGGATTTCTGTCGCACAAAGTCGGGGTTGAACTCCGGGTCACTGAGGTAGTCGTCTCTCACACACCTCACCGTGGCCTCGGGGATGTGCTCTTTGTCGAAGTTCACCAGGGCCTGCAGGAAGTCATCCACCTATCACGCAATTGTGTGCAGAGGTTTAATGTGAGTTAGGAAAGGGAGACACATCACGATGTCTACATGTAATTGTATTATCAAAGGCTTTTTGGGGAGAAGTCAAAGCTCACCAACGTAACACAATAAACACTGGATTTGGAGTCATGGGAGGACAGAGACTTAAACAGCAGTAAATCATTTCAAATGTAAAATGTGTTGTTTATTTTAGTTCAGGGAATTTATTTGTGATGGACTTGTTGGCTGAGTGTAATCCAGCCATTAATCTCAGTGACGCTGCGAGACATCTTTGTAAAACATCACCTTGCTCATGACCATCTTGGAAGCCTTCCAGCTGCGATCTTTGGGGATTCGGCCTTGAGGAGACAGCAGCACCAGGACAGCTGCCGAAACATTGGTGACAATAGCCGGAGGGTTGGGAAACGTCCTCAGCTCTGTCAGGTTCAACTGGATCACACAGACACATGCTATCATTTGGAGGGTAGGGGGATGGAGGCGACCTTGTAACATGCTTTTCTTCAGCTTTATTTTATGGACACATAAAACAAATTGAATAAAATAAAATAAAACGAATACATCCTGCAGCTGAAAGGATTAAGTTCCCTGTATTTCTGTGTTTACAATCCCTTTACCCTGTTTAGTGTATTGAGGGCTGTGTTGGCTGCCTGTAGGGCAGGTTCAGCCTTGGCCAAGTCCTCCTCAGTCTCCTGCTGCTGTTTGGTCACTTTAGCTTGAATTGCTGCCACCTACACACTCACAAAAACACACATCTGTCAAAAAATCTCTGTGCTTTGAAGGGGTTGTTGCAAGTCTGGTGTGTTTGTGTCTCATTTTTCTTGACCCTCTCATGGAGAAAGTGGCATTTATTGAACTTCAACTGTGCTGTGATTTCGTTAATACGGGGTTTCAAGTGTATTATTTTGGTGCTGGAGAGCTCCTACAATCACACACTCTTACCTTCTGCTCCTCAGCATCAGCTACAGCTTTCTCTTGGTTGAGCTTGTCTGTCTGTTGTCCGATTTTAGCAATGAGAGCTTCGATGTCAGTGTTCCTCTGCCACAGCTCCACCTCCTGCACTGCTAACTTGGCTTTGAGATCCTCCACCTGTTAAAAAGAAAGTAGAATTAATGACAGTAGATAACATCAGTGCAATGTTCTGCAGTTTTCTCACCTGTGAGGCAGTGGTCTGCAGTTTCTGTAATCCATTCTCTAATCTTTCCATCTTCTGGGTCAGCTCTTGGCGTTTTTTCCCCAGCAGGTTGTCATACAGCTTCATGAACTCAAGGAAACTCTTTGGAGTGGTGTAGTTGAAGTGCTTCTCATTCTGCTGGTACTTGACACTCACCTGTGTGTGTGTGTGTGTGTGTGTGTGTGAGATGTAAACCAAGAAATCAAGTCAAAGGAAGGTATCAAGACTCACTCCCAGTGCTTTGCAGGGGATCTTACCTCATTGACGCTCGTGTGGGCGTAGGAGATGAACTCACTGATGGAGGCCCTCACATTTGGCTGCACAGCACAAACACATGCATGGAAATGATCATGATGCACTGACAGAGGAACTACGATTATTCCTGACTCTTGCTTGTTCATAGTTATAGATATTACACACGTTAACATCGTACGGACCCCCTAAATGGACATGAAGAAAAAAAATGTTTTGATAAAGAAAAAAAAAAAAAAAAAAAAAAAAGGTGTCGGTATCTAGTGCGTACCAGACAACTATCTCGTGCACAGGAGATAGCATTTCCAGTATACAGAAGAGTATGTATAATTTGTTCAAATCTTCAAGTCATGAATTAGCTTAAAAATGACTGAAGTCCGCCATCCACAGGCGTTATGCCTCTCAAAGGTGGACCGGGAAATTCAGCCTCTTCTGTATACTAGAAATGCTAACTCTCGCGCGCAGGAGATACGAACCCATGCGCACAAGTTAGCATTTCCACTTGTATCTCGTGCGCACGAGTTAGCATTTCTGGTATACAAAAGAGGCTGAATTTCCCGGTTCGCCTTAAAGTGGCATAACGCCAGTGGCTGGTGGTGTTCAGTAATTTTCAAGCTAATTCATGAACTGAAGATTTGAACAAATTCTGCATAGTCTTCTGTTTTCTGGAAATACTATCTCGTGCGCATGTGAAACTCGCACTGCGCACTAGACACCGGCACATTTTTTTTTCTCCATCAAAATATTTTTCTTCTTCATGTCCTTTTAGGGACTCCGTAGCATCGTGATTAGTTCAAGTTACAATTACAGTTACAATTTTACTTTTCCTAAAGAGAAGTAGTAAAGATGAATGCTAGCTAAATGTGCTGTCACCTCCAGCCCAGGTATCTTCTCTATGAAGGTGGTGCTGACGGACTGCAGGGCGAGTTGAGGCCAGGGGTGGAACCAGTTGATGGCTGTGCAATTTACCAACGCTGGAAACTTCCTTGCACGTGTGCGCAGTGTAAATCCAACAGGAGAGAAACACAAGACGACCTGCAGGACAAAGAGGGAGGAGGAAGGATGTGGATGTACACATTTTCTAATTAATGCTGTATGAAATGTGTTTATTACTTTTTTGTATTCTATCACATTTGTTACATGGTTTCATTTGAAAATTGTAAACAATGATTTAGACCTTGAGTTGTCTCCGGATTCTTTCAATGAAAAAGCTCCAGCAGTTGTCTCTGGTGTCTATGAGTCCCAACCCCCTCAGCTCCAGACGGATTGATGTTACAATCATATCCACTTCTTCATCACTAAACAGGTCTGGAATATCCCCTAAATAACATAAACAATATCAGCTCACTGTGCATTTGTTCCTAATTATGTAACCAAAGCAGAGGGCCATTATCTGATCTTGCCCAAAATGTAACTATTTGTTTCTTCTCTCAAAAAAATGGCACATGCATAATGTTAGAGGCCAGAATGATGACCACTAACATTATGCACGTGCCATTTCATTAAAGAAATATAATAAAATTCAGTGACAAACTTTGGTGAGGCCTATTGTTTTCACCAGCCACTTCTACTTGTCTAAAATTAACACTAACAATATCCGTGCTTGGTACTGTTCTCAGCACTATATCTTTATGTGAAAAAACAGTCTCTGGAAACAGGAAATCAATCTCAATTCTTAGATTTATGTTTATGTATATTGATGGATCCTCATTAGCACAGCTGAGCTGTCGCTATTCTTCCTGGGATCCAATAAAAACAATTAATTAAAGTACAGAAAAGAAGAATACATAACAAAAAAACTGTAGTAATATTCAATTATACAAAAATGTACAACTCCAGCAATAATTAATCACATTTTAGTGTATTTTATTGGATAAAAATGGTTTTAGTACTGATTTAAATTTTTTGGTTTTCCTCCCAGAATGACAATTTGTCTGTATTATGTCTTTTTGTCATGTGCAGTAGTCGACAGTCGGCAGACTTGACAGCAGTGTGTAGTTTTTACACACAAGGAATAGAAATCCATCGTCAAAATATACTTTGGAGGATAGATTATGACATAAATTAGTGTTTCAAAATGAATAGCATGTACAACTACAGTATCCATCTCTGAAAGTCAGAATTCCTCTTTTATAGACGATCTCATGGAGCTTGCCATTGGTTGAAATGCTCTGACATCATATGGATTCAGCACATTAACTCTACACACAGTGAGTTACACTGCATTATTTCAGCCCAGTAGTGGGATTAGGACGGTCACGAGTTTTCCATAAATGGTCAAATATGCCTGAAATGTCTCTTACGGACTCTTAACAACACAAGTTGTCAACCCATGCATGTATGTAGGTGATGTTTACTACTCCTTTAAGAAAAGAGAGGGCACTCATCAAAGGTGAGTGTAGCCAAACCTGAGGCCAGCATGTCGTTGATGAGCACCAGGAAGCGTTCATCTGGAATCTGGGCGTCTGTATGAAGGAACACTGTCCCGATGTTCTTTAACCCGACCTTTATATACAACGCTGCTATGTCACTCTGCGGAGGAGATGAAATATCACTAATTACTGATGATGAATCAAATGAAAGCAGGAGAAAATTTAAAAGATTTTAATTTGACATCCAACCTCACACTGACAGTAATGGGATGACATGAATTCACTTGTACCTTGAGGTCATTGATCCCGTAGCCTTTGCGCAGTGTGATCTGGAAAACTTCCAGTGAGCTGAGGAAGGCAGCCAGTCGACACAGACTCTGCTTCCCACTGCCCCCGACCCCGACCAGCAGGGCGTTACCATAGGGGGCCTCCAAGATACGACTGATACGACATCTGAATGCAAACACCAGAATGAACGAGGTGTTTACCGTCTCTGGTTTACGTTGCCGTTCATCCCTGTAAACCCGTCTTTGTGCTTGTTAGTGTGTGTCTGACTGTATTTTGTATACACGGGTGTGTTTCTTACACATGCTGGATAGCTTCTTCAAACAGTACCAGGTCCATGACAGCATGCAGCTCGTTGTAATGCTCCAGAGCATCAGCCAGTGTCTTCTGGAGTTTCTCCCAGTCTGAAGCCTGACAAGGCGGGCAAATAAACAAATGAACTTGGCTCTTCTGAATAATGCCAGCAGTGTCCAACTCACTGTGTGGTAACTTCCAGATATGTAATGAGATTAAGTTACCCCGTATAAAAAAGTAAAGGCAATCAGTTTGCTAATGACTGTACATTCATCCTCATTTATTTCCTGGCAGATCAGACATGACAGCAGAATTTGTGCCATAAGGCCTCTGATTATGTGAGTTACAGATAATCTACACACTAAATTGATTCAAGTCAAAAACAATTAAAGTCATCCATTTTTATTACCACTTTTAATACTGAATAAATGGACGCTTGAAAGGAGCAACATGGAGCTCAGTCTGTAAAAGCTGTGACTAACTTGTGTGTGTATGAATGTGTCAAACCTGGTGATAGCGAGGCTCTCCCACTCCCTGGGCAAAGTGACAGTACACCAAAGGCTGGTGGATAAAAATGGACTCATCTATTCCCTGGAGAAAATTGGCAAGAACAGAAACAAAAAAGCAGAAAATACTGAACACTGCACAGTGAAACTGTCCTTCAACTGTCCTAGAAATGGACATTGTCAGTCATTAAAAAAAAGACAAACTGAAACATTGTGTCCTTTAAACACTGTGTCGGTTAAATTAAATTCTTCCATTGTACTGCAGTGGTTGAAAAGAGCATTTGTTGCCTTATACTGCCCATTTTAAAAGATTTTAAAGATGAAAGTGTCATGAAATGAAACATTATATTGAAATGGATAAAGCAATGTAATGAGGCTAAGTGCAAAAAAGTGCAATACATCCAATGACCACTAGTGTCTGGCTCCAAAACACTTGGCTCTAATTGACTTGAATTAAAAAATTGTCATTTACAATCATGAAATACTTTGATAAATACATTTTTTCCACATGACATTTTGATGTTATTAGCTAAAGTCAATTCTTCTTATCAGTGACCTGGTGGTTCATCTGAAAAAATAAATAAAAATTAAGTAGATATTAGGATTCAAAAAGAGGAATATTTAGGGTTGTTTGGTTAGTTTGATTGACAGGTGAGAGTGTGAGAGCAGCTCCTCACTCCTCCCTTCATATCCAAATATGGTCACTTCTGGCTCCAAACAATCAGCAACGTTCAAATGCTGATCCCCTTGCTTCAAAACAAAACGTCCACAAACCAGCGGGTCCTCCATTCTATAAACAATCTGTGCTTGTTTCTTACCTCAAAGTATCTCTTGCCAGTGTCCAACAGGACTTTATTGAAAAGCTCAACATCCTTCTCCTCCATCAGTTTGTCAGAGTAGACCCGGGAGCTCTCATGGAGCCATAGATGAACCAGGTCCATGGGGTAACGGATGCTCTCTGGCAGGGTGAACAGGATGCCCTACACATCAGGGGATCAGAAAGAAAATAACAATGTCAGGAGATTACTGTTGACATTACCAATTTATCCCACAGTCCCACAAAACTGGTACATCTCTAAAATCTGCTCTTGGTGCTCAATTATTAAGCTTTTATGATCATTTTAGTTTTTCTGATTTACTGTCAACATCCCTAAAGGAAGTAAACACAGGACCCACTTCACTTCATCTTGTGCTTTGTTTGTATTTAGGGACATACCTGAAATATGTTGGAAAGGTCTCGCAGGTTAAAGATATAGTGGAAGCGTATGGCTGTAGGGAGGAAGTTCTGGCTGATTTTCTGGTGCAGACAAATAGCTGCCTGGATGGAAAAAAAACAAAAGATATCGACAAAGACAAACAGATGGACTATTGTCACGGATAGAGCCGCTGATAAATTGATAGACCGATATTAGCATGCACAAGACAAAGGAGAAAATTATTTTTTAATGCAGACAAATGCTGCACTGATGCTGTCAGTGTACCTGTATGAGTGTTCCGACTGAGCGAGAAACCCCGTAGCTGAATCCTCCCTGAAGGAAGTGAGCTGACAAGATGCTGGAGAAGATGGTAGCTAATGCATCAGCGCTGGGGAAATGCACTGCAAACACTGAGAAATGCCTCTGGAAAGGAAACAGGAAAAATAAAGAGTTATTCATCATCGGAAGTCTGCAGCTGGCCCCAAACTTATATTTACAATATTACTTGCTAAACTGCCTCTGAAATCCTTTAATGAGCCAATTTAAGATATTTATTGCCTTTTTATTTTCAAGGACAATAAAACATTCTCACTTCAGTGTGTTATTGCCTGATGATAATTTCTGTGCATAAACTGTTTCTTGTTTACACTACAGATTTAGTCAATTTGTGTTTATATTAATTGTAGCAAACATATAATCTAACATGTAAAATGCTCATAAAGCAAAAAAGTCGTGGTGATAGAGAGTAGTTTTAGTAGAAACTGCAATCTTGCTAATAATATTTTGTAAGTACACTGTACGCTCTGTGTGTGTGTTCTTGTACTTGCTCCAATGTGAGGACCCTAAAACACTTTTAACCAACCGAGCGAGGACGTTTTTGGGAAGTGAGGACATTTTGGTTGGTCCTACCTCTTCAAAGGGCTGTTGTGTTAAGACTTAGTTTTAGGGTTAGAGTTAGATTTAGGTTTGGTAAGAAGGTTGGGGTCCAGGATACACCCTGAAGGCTCAGTGCACGGTCCATCCATAGGACCAGTCTCTCCCCACCATTAAAAAAAAAAAACCTTATTTAGCTTTAATTGTTCCCAATTTGGTTTTCTAATTTGTTCTTTTTTCCTTTTTCAGTTTCCAGGTCCCAAACAGGGTTACAGGTAAGTGCAGGTATTTTTTCTAGGTTTCTGTTGTTGTGCATCTTTTTAATTTTTTTCTGTTTTGTCCCTCACTTAAGTTTGAGGTCCCCGGTTCCAGATTGCAGGTAAGTCCCTGTCATTTTGTGCATTTCTTACTTTTTCTTCCATTAATGTGCTGGTTATTGTCTTAGGTTAGGGTTAGAGCAGGGGTCGGCAACCCGCGGCTCCGGAGCCGCATGCGGCTCTTTAATCGTTCTGCTGCGGCTTCCTGTCTTTGGAAAATAAATAATGATATATTTAAGCTAAATTCATTTTGTTTTGTTTAGTTTTTCAATGTCCTTATAAACGTGAAGATTGTGGGGCTCGTGTAACATTGACACAAAATTTTTTTATTTTTTGACGGTCAAATTATGCGTCACAACCGTGACATCGGCGACACCCGCCAGCAACAACAGCATAAAATCCGGGTCGACTGTGCTTCAGAGAATTGCACTTTCATTAAGCGCTGCAGCAAAATTACACAAAAACAACAGCCTGTAATGTTTCCTTCCTTGGAGTTAACTTTCACTCACTGGCAGCATCCTGTGCTCATCGTGGCTGCACTCACCATCACACACAGAACTACAAAACAAAATCTCCGCTTCCACATACATCACTCAGGGATTACCCACAAGCCACCTTGTTAAAGGCACAGGCTTGTAACACAGGTAAAGTGAACGAGACGTAGGATGCTGGGTGGAAATTGTGGCGTTCACAGTGCTAACTAGCGGCGGGTGGAATATCTGTTAGCTCGTAACTCAGATTTTTCTGTCAACTCAAAGCCAAAAATCGATCCTGCGATGCCTCGTATCCCGGAAAACTCGTAAGTAGGGGCATTCGTATGTCAAGATACTGTCTTCAAAATGTTCAAAAGCTTTTTTTAATACATAGAATTAAGATAAAAAAAATATATATATGCAGTGTTATCCTCATTTTATATGTCAAAAGGGTTTTATGGCTCTCTGTGTCTTTGTTTCTGTGGGAAATGCGATCAACTGGCTCTTTGAGTGTCTAAGGTTGCCAACCTCTGGGTTAGAGTAAGGGTTAGG
>OOFC01012134.1:5689-20677 GCA_900323345.1 Pseudochromis fuscus
TGCGCGCTGATAATTTCTAAAATCATCTCCATTTCTTAGGGCGGATTATTCATGTCTTTCTTATTTTTAGATGATTCAAGCGATTCAAGTCCTACGATTTCACCTCCTGGAATTAGAGAAGGTAAATATCCGGATCTTCCCGTTGATAACATGTTGTGTTGTTCAGTTACATTTCGGATCTAAGCCGCGTGCTGTGCTTCTCAGGTCCACGAGCTATGTGATAACTTCTGCCACCGGTACATCAGCTGCTTGAAAGGCAAAATGCCCATCGACCTGGTCATAGAGGAGCGAGACGTCTGCAAGTCGGACTTCGACGACCTCTCAGGATCCTCCACCAACCTCGCAGATCATGTGAGTCGCTCTGCTGGAGTTTGATCCGTGCGCGCGGCTCTCTCAGGCCTCGCGTGGTTTCTATGACGCCCAGAAAAACTGCTTTTAAGGTTGCATCAGGAGGCTTCCCTCTAGTTATTAATCTTTATTAAAATTGCTGGTGTTTGCATTAGAGTGGAGTTTGATGTCTTGTTGGATCATTAAATATGTGGAATAAACATCTAAGAAAAAGCGTTTGGTTCCACAAGAAGCTCTTCCCTGTTCATAGTTTTAACTGGAGGTGTCCAGAGTGGATCTCTCAGGATGTTCTGCTCCTGGTCTGAAAGTTTGTTTGGTTTGTGGAGACTTTAAGGAGGGTGCTGCTTTTCTTTGCTGTTTGATGTGTGTATAGTGCAGGCAGCTGAGATTTGTTGTCTGTTCTGTGATTATTGAAATAGAAATGTATTAGCAGATGAGGATGAGGATGATGATGATGATGATCAGCACAGCATCCAGTGCAGCTGTGTTGTATTTGCTGTTAGCCTGGTGTTCCTCAGCCAATAGGATCAGTGCAGCAGGAGAGGAGGCGTCTTTCTGAAATATATGAATCGGTGAAAATACAATAGTTTATGGTGCAATACAAATGCTGGCAAAAAATATTGTGTATCTGGTGTTTCTGTGAAAATCATTGGGACCAACCTCCTGTACTTGGGAGTGTCATTTTCAATAAGCTTCCTTATGCGTCAGATGACAGTTTTGCCAGCAGTTCACGTGACAGGACAGTAGCAGCTGATCAATGTGCTGCTTTGATACGGGTAAAACCAGCTCATCTTGCACACTGGGTTTACATGCATGCATTTGATTATTAGAAAACTGAACTCGCCTTGAGATTTCATGGTACACAATAAACCATCTCTGTCTGGTTTTATTAACACCCTTCATGCAGGTTCAGTGTCGTGAAAGCCTCACAATCAGCATATTTAAAACACTAACTGTGCATTTACACCTTCACAAAATGACTGTACCAATTATCTGATGCTTTATACATAAAGACATGTGGCTCTTTAATCCCAGGTCCACAATCATGTTTGTAAAATTGGTTGATCAACATGTATCTGAAAACATACAGTAGCTGTGTGTCTGCTGACCGTGGTCCTCACAGACTCGACAGGTTTGAGGAAAACATTAAGCTCATGTAGATTTTTGCAAAGTGTCTCAACCTTGTGTCTGCTGCTGCATGTACTGTAGGAATGTAGTGGATTATAAAGTTCACATAGGCATCAATGTTTGGTTCATTTCTCTTCATCTTCATCGTGAATGTAACACAGAAGCCGTCCTGCCTGTACACTACAGCCTCCATCCCTGTTAATTGGGTTATAACAGATGGGCTGCAGGAAATAAGTCCTTCATTAGCTTGATAAACATGAAAACACATGGCGCCTCTTTGAGTAGCTGTGTGTACTGAGGAGTTGTAATTATAGTGTAGCTGGATAAAAAAGAGGGTCCATCATTGAGAGGCCTCGTTCACACTGCGCCATTGTCCCCGAGCTTCTTGTTGTCATCTGCCGAGCTCTTCATCTGATCACCATCCGGCAAACAGCTGACACAGAGAGGCTGAAGAGGGAGAGCTGCTGTTTGGTTTGGGCTTAGCTGTGTCTGAGTGGCCAGGCCAGTCAGCCCCATAAATACTGAGTTTGTCCCCAGCACTGGTTTCAGAAACAGCCGGGCACAGTCAAGCCCACATGCTGCAGAGCTGCTTAACTCTCTTGTTTTGATGCTTTTTATTTCAACCTTCCTCTCGAACAGAATGGTAACCTTCCTCCTTCACTTTTTTGATCACTTAGTTGCTGCATTATTATACTTATCATCTTAATGTCTTTGGGAAACTGCGTAATGGACCTAATGCTGGACCTAACTGGACCTTCCTCATCTGTTTGACCCTCTTCTGCTCTGTTTCCTTATCTCCTGTTCCCCGGTGTGCGGACTCTCCCTGACCTCTCAGAACCCGGCGTCCTGGAGAGACATAGATGACGCCCATTCCACACCCTCCGTGGGCACCCCGGGACCGTCCAGCGGGGGACATGTCTCCCAGAGTGGAGACAACACCAGTGAACTCGGTAAGAGTGCCCGCAGGCCTCCTGTGTCTTCCTCCATATCAAAGCTTTGACTTCCCTGCGACCTCTTCCTGAGGCTGCCTGGTGACTCGGGGGATCCTCTCAACAAAGTTCATGCACCGACTTCATCTAATCACTTTATCTTAATTGTATTGATGAAGGCGGATAATGTAAGCGAACTGAGGACTGAAACTGCATCTATCCTCACCATAACCTCCTGTTGGAGAAAATATTGTGACACAGTAGGTGCTGTTGAATAAGCTTGGATCTTCTGCTCTATGTTTTTTATATGTTAAAAAAAATAATTTGGTGTCCAGTTGAATTAGTCAACAAAATAAAGTACATTTAGAAAACAATTTAGACTTCTGCCAATCTAAATTGTAGAAAAAATAACTGATCTGGATTTAAAAAATAAAAATTGGCCATTTATGGGATTTGGTTACATGAAGAAAAACTACACAGTATAAAACGTGTGCATGCTTCACGATACTGTTTTTAAAGGAGCATTGCTTGGTGTCCATTGACTACTCTGCACACACATTTAAGCTTCAGTCAAAAACCCTTCATGTTAATCAGCCCATCTCACTGCAGCTTCACAGCCCGTGCAGACTCTCAGTAACAGCTCAGTTATCACTGATGAAGAGATCCTGGGAGTTTGCTTTAGATTTGTGCTGCTGTGTCCCTCTGATCCCATCCAGCCCTGGTCCTCGTGGTGTCACCCTGGTGTTCCTGCCACTAATGTGATTTCTGATGTGCTAATTAGAGGCTATAAGGGTTTTATGGCTTGTTTTTGTTTTTCTCCCCCTTGGCTGCAGTAAAAATAGAATGGACTTTAAAGCAACTTTCCACCCTCTGCCCATCAGGCAGCAATGAGCAGAGCACTGAGGAGAACAATAGGAGGATGCTTTGCAAGACAAGAGAAACTTAGAGGATTAGGAGACAATCAGAAAAAGATCAAGACGGTTGCATTGATGGTGCACAAATCAGGACGGTTGAAAATCACCTTCTGAATTTTCACCCATGATGCACTGATAGTGTGTGTGTTAGCAAATTTACCAAGTCATTATCCAGAAGCTGTGTGTAGAGGTGAGCTAAGAGAGGCCACAGTGTGAATAGCTTCTTTCCTTTGGGCTTTTTTTAAACAACGGTGGGGGAAACCCAAGGTCCGTGGCCTTTTGACCTAGGAGTGAATGCATAGAGGATGGGGGAGCAGAATGCCCCCTGTGGGGATGTAAGGACAGGGCACTTTATGTATGAGCAGCAAAGGAAAAGAATAGGGCAGAATGATCAGAGCTGTGGTTGCTGCTGCAGGATCTGCTGCACGCTACCTGCTGCTGCTCCCCGGGCCTCCAGGCCTCTCTGCCGGGGACCCATCAAACACACATCTTTAAAGGATACAGAGCACACTCAGGTGTAGCTTGCTAATCCTATTTGGAGCAGGTAGGAGAGCTCCTCTGAGATCTAGTGTTGGCAGATTTTTTATAAATTACGCTGATGTGAGCAGGACACAGCGTTATCTTAACATCCTGTGACTCCTTTACATTATTTTCATGAGCTCTTCTGCAGTGGTGCTAACAGAGAATAAATGGATTAATGCCACTGCCGACAGGTTTGTGTCATTTCTCTTTCCAGACTCATATTTTTGTGCTAAATCATTTTGTGCTTCTGCCCAGTATCACCTCTACACACAGCTGCATGTCCAAAACATTTTGCATTAACCTCTTAGTTGTTTTTTCAATGTATCGATGTGATTACTGGTCTTATACCATCCACAGACGTCATGGTCAGGATAAAAAACAGCTGAGAAAGTCAGTGATATTTTACCAAACTTCACTGCACAGAATCCATCCAGAGCCGACACTCAGTGCCAGCGCAGCAGCTGTGCAGAGACCAGGGAGGAGAGGAGGTGCGTGGGTGAGCAATCAACTTTGATGCTAAGGTCAGATCAGTATTTCTCAGTATTTAACCAAGACCACAGGTTTTTCCATAAAACTATGAAAACTGAAGTGCACTGTAGAAATAACCGAGTGAGAAAGTGTCAGCAGTAAACATCCTGTGTACACCTCACTGTGGATGAATACTTTTTTCATCATGCTGAACAAAATGAAAGTACTTTTTTTATTGTTATTTTTTTTATACAGATTATTTACCTCCTTTCATGCTAATAAACTTATCCCAAACCCACTGTAAATATGTCACAGGAAGTCGTACTGTCGGGCTCCAGAAGACGTTTAGATTAAACACAGATGAAACTAAATTCCTCGAATCACATGTGACACTCAGGACGGTGAAGTTCTCCAAATATATTGACAGAATGATTCAATGACCGTCCTAACAGGAAGTGATTGTGCTGTCCTCGCTGCAGTGGGATGTCATTAGCCATGCTTCCATGGTCTGACAAAGCCTTTTAAAATCCACTGTCATCTGGGAACATTACAGTGGTGGTGATGTGGCTTCCAGCCCGGTCTAACCACAGGTAGATGATGTGTCCACTGTGTGGCTCGCGGTTTGACTCGTGGCTGCCTGCTTCTCTGGGAGCTCCCAGGTTTTGGTTGTTGCCTTGTAAGCTGTGTGATATGCAGAGAGAGTCTTTGATAGGTCAACCCCCAGGGTGACCACAGCTAAAGGGGCTGAGGTCTCCCAGGAATGTTGGGAAGGGGTCGAGGGGAGGATGAAGGGGGGGAGGCTTTAAAATGTCCATCACAAAGACACAAATAAAACAAAAGGCAGTGGGAGGGGCTCAGAGAGATCCTGCACACACTCGTGCTGAGACGAGGAATGTGAGGAACAGGATGTGTTGCATCTTTTTGTCACATCCAGAGCCTGGAGTCAGGAGGGAGGAATGTGGAGGTGCTGACGTGACAGTGACATCACAGATTTACAAAGCTGCAGGCTAATGTTCAGTTAGCATCTGTCATTCTCAGAGCTCAGGAAGTATTTCAGGAGGACAGTGAGAGGAGCAGAAAGACACAGATCACTGCTGGATGGAGAGTGAAGGGAAACTCCCAAAGAATTATTCTGTACTTCATTCTTGAATGATTTAGTTCAAAATGAATGACCATATTTTCTATTTGATGTTCTGGTAATTGTGCACATCCTTATCTTCAGTGCTCTGTTTGTACAGATAATAAAATATTTGACGAATAATTATAATTGGCTTTACTTTGTAACCTACACTTCCAAATAAAATACACTAAATCAGAGTGTGTGTAGTGCAAATAGTGGATACATCCTGTCTTACATGAACCCTTTGAGGGTTTATTTGCAGCACATGCTAATTACTACAGTAGCATTGATACTGTACATTTGTAATGCTGTGAGCACCTTTTTCTTTTGTTGTCATTTTTATGATCTGATCCTTTAAACTAGAATGAAGGATATTTTATGCCATAAAAACAAAGCAGAGTTTACAGCATCTACCCAAAATTCACTATAAGCAAGATAGGCCACAGATACAGATGACTACACTGTGAAATCCAAGTGGTCTCCAGTGTCCCGAGACATTTACATGGCACAGACAGATGCTTATGCAACGTATCAGCTGCCATTAGCTGCCAAGTGGTTCTTCCAGCATCAAGGCTGTTTGGCTTTAAACAGTTACACCTCAACATCCACACTTTCTACTCCTCATGTTCACATGTAGGATTCCCCACATCTTCCCATTTTGGAAATTTTCAAGACCTCTCCATTTAGTGCTGTGTATCACGTCTAATAAGGGGAGGAGTTAGGAGGTGTCACTGATGATGGATCAGGGCCCCGCTGAGCTCATTAGACAGGCCATGCTGGCTCTGGATCACTGATGCAGCTGGGGGTGCGGCAATCAGTTCTGCTAGCTGTTCAACACTTTGTCATGTGGACACATCAGCCAGCAGCAACAGCCCCTGAGCTACAGAGTCAACAGAAAACAGAAAATAACAGTTTAAAAAAATACAGATATCAAGAATACATGACGTGGATGGAGACTGTGTGGACCACTGGGGATTAAAATGCAAAAAGGAGTAAAAAACATGGCAAAATACTTGCACTGAAGAAAACAAGAAACTGAAATATATGTAAATCTGCAGTGTGAAAATGTCTCCTGTGCAAAGCAGGTTTTGAGGATATTGAATCTTAAAGGGACGGTGCAGTGAGATGGTGTCAAACTTTGATTTTGTTTGTTTGGTTTGCTTTGATTCCTGACTGATGACTCTGGACTAACATACTTTACTTAACAGGAGGGTTTTAACTCATTATGATCATAGGAGCTTTTAGAGTTGAGTAAAAAAAAAATATATTGTACGCTTTTTGTGGTTTTTAATTTTTTAATTTTTCCAGAAAAAAAAAACAACAAACTAATATTGATGCACAGAAGTCTGATACAACTGTGTAGCTCAAACTCGCTGGATAACCCATCTGCAAACACTTAAACTGAAGAAATTATAATAAAAATATTGATAATAAAAAAAAAGTGTAGACGCACTGTACGATATCCCTGTGCATGTACATATCTATAGATTCATAGATTTACCAGATTATTAAAACATAGTGAGTAGTAGTCAGGCTTTCAGCTACTTGATTAGTGCTGTAGCTGTGTTAGTTGGACACAGCACTGACCACAGTTTCTAAAGTGAACTGACCTCCTTCATCAGAAACTTAGCAGCAGTGAGTGTGTAATGGAGGCAGAGGTAGACGTGTGCAGACAGGAGAGGAAGACTTCTGTTCATATCTTAGGGTGCTGTTTTTTTCTGTGTGTTTTTCTACTTAGCCCCGGGGCAATGCTCCAGCCCTCCCTCCGGTAATGCCCACCCCTCCATCCTCACCACCCTCCACCTCCCCCCCTCATGTGTCACGCATGCAGACACTGGCAGGCAGGGTGAGAGGGGGGAGGAGGGCGGGGGGAGACTCACACGGGTGTATGACTTTGAGACTGCACCGTCACACACTGGTTAGATTGGCCGAGTTGCCGGGGAACAGTCAGAAGCGATTAGTGTAGCAGAGGATCTGCCCTGCGGCTTTCCCTTCTCTGGAGGAGAAGAAAGAGGGATGAGGAGAGGAGAAGAGAGGAGGTGGACCAGGAGGAGACGATGGAGGGTGGAGGGAGAACACCATCCTTCCTTGGATATATAATCCTGCTTGTTTTCTTTCTTTCTTTCTTTCTTTCTTTCTTTCTTTCTTTCTTAGTCTCAGTTGTTACCTCAAGTGTGTTTATAAAAGTATTTGCTCAGTTTTATTTCAGATTTGCTGCTTTCATTTTGCTGGAATACTGCAGCCTGATAATCATTCTGAATTTAGTTCATCCTAATTTATTTATTGTGTTCATCCTAAATCCATTCTCGGGATGGATGAAGCTGGATCAGTTTCAGATATTGTTTTGCATCTATTGCTAAAGTGAAAGTTTTTTTGTGATGGTGAAACAAATACATCCCTTTACAAGCTGCTGTCTCTGTAAGGTGTAATGGCTGCTCTTAGTTTTGTGTCAGTTTCCTGTTTCCTCTGTAGATGGTTGTTGCCTTTCGGTCACAAAACATCAGCGTTGTTTAAACCTCTCACCTGAATCTGACTGGTTTGGATTAGATGTTGTAAAGGTTCAGATCTTCAAAGTTGGGCCACCAGCTCTTCTTCTTGTAGTGAATGAAACTTTATGTTGAATTCACTTCCGAGACCCCCTGTAAATTAGAGTGATATATATATATCACATTATCAGAGAGTATGGACCAACATGGTTTTAACATTAAGATGCTGCTCTCCTCTGACCTGAGCAAACCTCTGGCCATGAAGACTTCATCAAGAGGTTGCAGAAGAAGTGGAGGACAACTAAACAAAGAGTTGGACAGAGACAGTGTGAACCTGTCTGTGACTCAGAGCTGAACACCATCCGTCAAAACTCTCACAACCCCCAGAGCCCCCGACTGTACAGCACATTCTTTTTAATGTCAATATTCATTAGCTGAAATATTTATGCATGAATATGGCTCATATAGGCGCGTGTGATTGATGCATCTCTAAAAACAAAAAGACATGCTAGGGCAAATCTTAAGAAAAGTAGGGTTCCTGTCCTGCCTCGGGGGAGGAGTCTCTCAGATGCATTATTCACATGCCCTCCAGGCAGGCTTTCAAGGCTTCTCTGCCCCGAGGGCAAGAAAAATAACCACCACTGTTAAAAGTAAATCATCTCGGCTGATGCACAATTAATGGCAGAGAGGGAGAGGGAGCGAAGTGCCCCTTGTGTTGCGAGATGGAGTGAGTTAGCTAATAGGGGCGGAAATCTCAGCTTAAAGGAAGCCTCCTGCCTCGATCCACGCCAGCTTCCCGCTGAAATCAAACAGGGATGCTGCTGACGGCAGGATCCAGAGCCTGGCATGATGCTGCGCTGCAGACAATCCGACACAGACATTGTTGGTGAGGGGAGGGGTGAGGGGGGGTCAGTCAGTGAACACATGGGAACGCAGGGATGATGGCTTCACGCCCTAACGACCCTCCCACCCACACCTCCCTCATTTTGCCTCAGTACCCCAAATGAACGCTTCGGACTTCAAACAGAGTTTGATGTGATTGGGTTCATACTTCATTCACAGGCTCCACTTTCTGTTGTGTTTTTCCTGCTTTTATTTAAGGAAATCATTATTTCAAACAGAGGTCACATATAAATAAGAGGACGTAGCACTGAGTCTGACTGCAGTTTGAGCATTCATTATTTCATGTCAGGCGCCCGGCTCCCGCAGTCATTACCTCATGTCAAACGCGTGTCTCGGATTGAATTAATAGCTCTTGGTTTTATTGAGCTCCCACACTACAAACTCCTCTTCATTATCCTGTGGCCGGGGAGTCAAGCAGAGGTGAGAGGAAAAAAAATCCTCTGCTGCCGTGCCACAGAGCAACGCAATCTTCCTCCGTCTGCCCTTTCCTGGCATATTTTTTGTTTAGGAGGACGAAGGCGACGAGGCCACATTAAAGCTTGTTCGTAACGTGGCTCCTCTTGTTTGTGATTGCAGGAGACGGTCTCGACAACAGCCTGGCATCACCGGGCACGGGAGATGAGGATGACCAGGACAAGAAGAGGCAGAAGAAACGAGGCATCTTCCCCAAAGTAGCCACAAATATAATGAGAGCGTGGCTCTTCCAGCACCTTACGGTAAGAGACTCGAATCCTGCTCCAGACGAGCCACATCCAGCTGTGGCTTGTTTTAATAAATGTCAAACATCTTCTCTTCTCTGTGACGCTACACCGATAATGTGTAATCCAAGCCCCTTTATCAGGCAGGATGGTGAGAATGGAGCAAAGACAAGCATTTAAACAAGTGTTTAAAGCTGCTTTTTGAAATAGCGGTCCAAGGTTTGGACAGAGGACATCATCAGAAGCCTTCAATTCAGAGGCAGCAGTGCAGAGGGGGTGAACAAGTCCCCATCAGGAGAACATTACCTTTTATCTGAGGTCCAAAAGATACCACTGCCACAACCTCCTCCGTTTTCCTCCCTCTGATAGATGTGGTGTAACCCCTCAGTTGTTTAGTTTTTAAAGGCCCACACAGGTCCTGTACTCTGAGTAATCCCTTCCTTTCCAAAGCCCACCTTTAGATTTTCCAGATAAAAAAGGAGGATAATTGAATTATCCCCTCTCTGTTCCCCATCCCCTTTCAGGCCTAATTTGTTAAGCACAAGTGTTTGCCGTGGCAGGATGTGCCTATAAAAAGTGTGCAAGGGGACTTTGGCCTCTGAAAGGCCTATTGCAACACCCAAGCGATCAAGCATTCATCAGTTTCTGAGGGTGTGAAAGGAGCAGGATTATGTTTTGTCAGACGTTGTAGAGTGAGGCCCGCGGTTGGAGGGGGTGAGGAGGCTGAGGGGGGTGGTCCTCCTCACCAGTAGCTGTACCCTCCTGCTTTTGTCATCCATTTTGCAGACCCTTCAAAGATCCCCTTCTGGGGGTGCTATAGAGAAAGCAGCTGTGAAAGGTTTCGATTCATTATATTATTCATTATTGGCCCATTAGCCTGGTGGTAACTGTTGGTTTCCATGCAAACTTGCTTCTGTCTTCATTAAAAGACTGATGCAAACCTGAAGTCCACTGAGGGGAGCGAGCGTCATGTCGGAGTCAACAGAAACATGTTGTGTTGCTTTGGATTCAGATGCACTTTAATGAACTACAACACCTTCATTATGTAAAAAAAAATATCTTGAAAGTAACTGCAACAGCAAATCATTAGCTTCGTTGCTCTGAACACAGGTTTGATGTCCCAGCGATGTGTCCTCCTCCTCCATCCTCCTCTGCTCTCTGTGCTTTGCACTGAAATCAGCAGGAATTGCTTTTTAATAGCAGCTTAAAAAAAATTTCAGATCTTATCCCAGTGACATCAGCAGAACTGCAAGTGATGGATACAGTGATGGTTACAGAGCACAACCAGTGATTGTTGAAACATCACAGGTCTGACCAGGTGCAGCTGCTGTACCGGTCAAATGTGACCCTAAAATAAACAATTTAAGAGATCGGAGGTCAGCAGTATTCAGATAGATCCATAGATACATAGATACATAGATCCATAGATACATAGATATCTGGTACCAGCTGATTTCTGAGCAGTGTGGTGTATCCCTGAAAAATCATTTCCATAGAGATGTGGACTTAAGACAGAGGAAGGGATTCAACTGTTAAGTGTGGCAAAAAAAGACTGTGTTGTTTAATATTGTATTTTTTAGTGTTAAAATAGTATTTTAGATTACCGTATTTTCCGGACTATAAGCTGCTACTTTTTTCCGACGCTTTGAACTTAAACACTGATGGTTCTCATGTATCGGCGGCACGACGCTCGTTAGCTTTTTACAAGCTAGCAAGCTCCAATAGATTTAGCGTCGTCACATCAGACCCGGTCAGAGTGGACCACATGAAACTGTTTGAATAAATTCAATAGCGGCTTATAGACAGGAGCGCTCAATAGTCCAGAAAATACGGTAAATGATTGATCTTTGTATTGATGTGTTAGTGTCTGTGTTGGTTCTGTGATGGACTGGGGACCTGTTCAGACCGTCCCCTGTCTCTCCCTCCAGCCCTAGTGGCCCTGTACAGGATGGGTGTAGACTGAGCACTGAGAGGATTTCAAACTGTATTAAACAGGAGTCATTAAATGGTTTTATTGGAGATATCAGCTGCTAAATCACAATAAGACTCTCCCTCTCAGATGTGTCACAAAGGGATGGACCAGGGAGGTTTTTTGCCAGTGTTTTGGCGCTGTGTATTGAGGGCGGAGCTTAAGGTGATCAGTCAGTCTGCTGTCAGTCACTGAGCTGGAGAGGACACAAAATCAAACATCCTCAGCATGTGTGTGTTTTCTATCAGTTTTACTTCTGTAGCTGATTTCTCTGTTGTTACTGTGTATTCATCTATTGAGGTGTTTTGAAATCTGTGAGTGTGTGTGTGTGTGTGTGTGTGTGTGGAGGAGAGTGAGGCCTATGCGTCCCTGGTAAAACACCACTGCTGCCTACTGTACTGTGTGTGCTTGCATCTGTGTGTGATCGTGTGTCTCCGTGTGTTGCAGCTGTGTGAATGTGCTGCTGTAACTGTCTGCGTAGGTAAATGTAATGATGATGTGGTCATGTGTGTGTGTGTTGTGTGTGTGCACTTCGCCTGAAAGGCTCGATGAAGTGCTTGGAAGCTCATCCTTCACTGATGACCACAGGAGGCGGCTGCTGTCCTGACAGCAGCAGAATGGAGACTGGCCCGCGACCCTGTTCTCAGTGCACGGGTCACCTCTGTCTGCCATCTGCCGCCCTCCTCCCACTGTCTCACACACACACACACACACACGCACACACACACACACACACACACGCACAGTGAGGGAGCGGGGCCAGAGGACAGGGAGGGGTTTGGGGTGACGGGGTCTGGCCTTATCGAGGCCCCAAACAAAAGCCACCATTGTGCCTCTTTATATCCCACCCGATCGTTTGTCAAGCAATGTCAAATAATGTCAAATACTGTCACACAATGCCATGCGCTTTTAGCCTGAAGTGTTCAGGGGCCAAACTGTGGTCAGCGTGTGTTTTTCCAGGGTTGACTTGTGCTCTCACTTCTAGGAATTACACAGGAGAGACTGAATGTCTTTACATGTCCTGACTCAGCCTCAGTGCAAACAGGCTTTATATCCTCATATGACTGGAAGCAGTTAAAGCCTTGATGTGTGTTTCTGATTATTTATTGGGTTTATTTATTTATTTATTATTTTCTGGTCTCTTTTTCACAGCACCCGTATCCCTCAGAGGAACAGAAAAAGCAGCTCGCACAAGACACAGGTCTCACCATCCTCCAAGTGAACAACTGGTGAGTCACATCTGTTTGTCATGTAACAGCTGGCTGCTCGATGGCCACATACACAATTAGCATTTGTGGTTTGTGAAATGCATTTCAGACATGAAACTGTCTGGACTTTAGAGCAGATGTAGTGAAGTCCCAGTTCAACACAAACACACCAAACACATACTGCTGGAGTCTGGATCTCTATGGTAACCATCATGGTGATGATGATTGATAATTATGGAGGTTTTAAAATTGTTTTCTAAGGAACAATTATTTCATCAGGTGCTTGGAGAGAAAATAAGTATGTATCATTTGTGTAAAATCTGCCTGTAGACAAATGTAACATTTTGTAACATTAATAAATGTTCAGCTGACCTGCTGATACTGAGAAGCAGTTTCAATGACTTTACCAGATAATCATTAGTTTTTCTTCAATCTGTAACAAATGACATGAACTGAGTGAAAACAGCCACGGTCCCTGGTGAAGGTGCTGTGTACAACACAGATATCAAAGCATCCACACTGTCTGAGTGCTGAGTGTATCAGTGGCAGAGCAGTTAGCCTCATCAGCGCCTGAGGCTACAGGCCTAAACCCAAATCAATAAATGTTTTTAAGCTATGTGACTTTCTCATAATGCCCCACATGATGTCAATAGACATGAACTTGATTATCAGTCAGATCAAGGGAGACACTTGGCGGGGCTCCACTTATTCAGCCGCCGTGTGAAAGTGGCAGTTTGTGCACATGCTGGATGTTTAACCAGAGACCTGCTTGTTGTTGATGAATGTAAGAGGACGAGTGAGGGAGGAGACACAACAAAGATATCAACCAAAGAAACTTTTCTCTTTTGGGGAATATTTGAAAGCTGTTTAGTGAAGAGGCCCCTGAGTTTAGCATATTTTATCATCTCTTCCAGTGTGTTAATGTACTTTTTATTATTTATCCACAGTCGAGATGGAGTGAGTATTAATGTAAAGGTTTCCATCTGTTCATCAAGTTCACATGATCTGTTTTGTCTGAAGGTTTATCAATGCAAGGAGGAGAATAGTCCAGCCTATGATTGACCAGTCCAACAGAGCAGGTAAAGGTTCAGTTCATTACTTCCTTCCCTTTAATGTACTGATCCAAATACAGATGTCTTGTTATTGCTACCTGCTCATTTGAAGCAGAGTGATTGGAGGAGCTGGCTCCTCGGTGTAACACTCTCGTTTGGTCTCTCCTCTCACAGTGAGTCAGGGTACAGCTTACAGTCCAGATGGCCAGCCAATGGGAGGCTTCGTTCTTGATGGGCAGCAGCACATGGGTCTTCGACCTGGAGGTGAGCAGACTCTCAGACATTTACCAAAGCATCAGGAGCAATATCTCTACCACAGATGTTTGTAGTCATTTGAATTTCTGAGAAGTAAAAAGAAAAGTGCTCTTTGTCCCCCACCCACAGTACTATCACTACTGTGACTGAAGGGTGGCTCAGGGTCACCTGATAATGTTTTTAAGGAGGAAGGACTGAAGCCTAAAGTAGAAAGGTGTCTGCCTCCTGAACCCAGGCTGTTACATGCTATTGAAGTTTCATTCATCATTATGTTTTCCTGCTGCTTACTGAATACTGTACAGCAGTGGTCCTCAACCATGGACGGTTTAATGTCGGCATTATTTTCATGGACCAGCCTTTAAGGTGTGGCAGATAAATACAGCTAAAATAAAATAACACACCCGGCATATAAAACACATGTGTCCCCTTTGCAAAGAAGCTCTGTAAAGACATTTGATTTTACTCATTTTAGCTGGTTTGCGGACTAGTTTTGTTGGGTAACGTCTCTGATCACGTGACCGAGACAAGCATATTGACGTGTCAAGAGGGAAAGAGAGAAGTTAAGTCAGAGAGAATCCGGTTGATTTTCAAAATAAAACGTCTTTCAGACTCTAATAATCAATACAATTATATAAATTATTCATTCTTTCTGTGCGGCCCGGTAACAGACGCCTCATGGACCGGTACCAGTCCCCGGTCCGGTGGTTGGGAACCACTGCTGTAGAGCATCTTTTCACATGTTCACCAATAAGAGTCTGAGTCCATCTTAACAAGACACTAAACCAGCTGCACAATATAAAGAGGATTTCTGTGGAGGCAAAAAAATAAAATCCTCACTGGCTGAGAGTCACAAAAACACAGGAAAATACTATTATGAAGGCAACTACTTGTATTCACCTCCAGCTGAAGCCCAGCATGATCTTTGCTGATGTGTTTTGGTGTTTTATGCTTTGTTCATGTATTTCAGAGTTGCTTATGTTATGATATA
>OOFC01012147.1:8340-25231 GCA_900323345.1 Pseudochromis fuscus
CCCCGACTCACTCCCCACCTCACCTGTCAATCACTACACGGTCCGTTAACATACACATCAATACTTTGCATATTGCACATACAATAAAAACATACAAATACTTACTATTTGTTGTCATGCACCAGAATTTGTTATAAATGAAAACACGCTTGGCTTCCTTATTAGCCTCCAACAGCTACAACAGAGAAGTGGCTAGTTTTTTAAGCAGCAAAGTCACACCAGGAAAACGAATGACCAATCACAACGCAGCTATAATGATGGATGTCACTCCAGCAGGATCATTGAAGCAGATTAAAGCCGTTTGTTGCTTGGTGACTAATTGAACAAAATGGTGGATGTAACAGGGCTAGTTAAAATGTAACGCCTATAGAGCAGCATCAGGAGCGGTTGCTACGGGCAACTGAATTATCAACTGTATCCATCTGCTGGTGGAAAAGAAAGAAATTAAAACTGGCATTTTAATCGTCACATTCAATTTTGTTAATTATGTACTTTCTGAACAAGATCCTCAAATAAGATTACCTTTCATAGATGTGATGTTTTTTTTATTTTTTTTGCTTGGATATGTACTTTTTTTCTTTAACTAATTGTGTCATTTTAATTGGGAGTATTGTCTTGTAGTGATTAAGGGCTGATGAGAGTGCATAGCAACGGAGATACAAAGACTTTTGGTCCACACCTGTCAAAGCAAAACGATCTATATATAGCTCCAGTGTATGGCTGTAATGCCAGGGTACATTTCAAAAAGAGCGTGCTCAACAACAGCTGCTTTCAGAAGTGTATCCTCAGCCCATACATACATCTACTGGATCCCTGTCAAGATCCATTTCCTTCAAGGGCAACGTCACTGTCACTAGGCAACGGGAAGACCTTTCAGACATATATCGCATACATTACACAGTGCATGACAAAGCAAATGGCACTCATTAGGCCAGATTAATCATCTGTATGTTTATACTCAAGTTATTTTGCTGCATTTCCAGCATGTGCTGTCTACACCAACGTCTGTGTTTGCTGGAATTATGCAATAGAGACTGAACTCATTTACATTTGTGAGAATATTTGCAAAAGTTACAATGTTGCTATATATAGATGTAAAATGTTTTATCAATAAACTGGGTTTTTTAACAGCCCAGTGCATCATTGGCACAGAAATGCACCTGTTTGCTTTTAGCCGATGTCCAATGAGGATGAACTATCGCTCAAACTTTGATCTGGCCATCAAACGCCAGGACAGGGCATCACCAATAGACATTAATTAGTCGTGAAGATGAAGGGGAGGTGAGTACTAACTAGGGGGATTAGAAACAGCCTCTTGCTCCAAATGCTTTCAAAAAATCTCATTTTTATTTTTTGGTAAGGTGAGGTCCTGTCCAATAATCAGCGTATTTAAATGGCATGTTGAGTCCCAGATAAACAAAAAATATACTGAATAGTAATACATAAAAGGACTGCAGCCCTAATCAGGAAGCTGATAATCGGACATTTCACCATCATTTCATTGTGTAATTCATCCAGACATTTGGGGGTTTTTTGATTGTGTAATCTGTCCCAGTAGCACATCCCAATTTAAGACAACAACTATGCAATCAGTCAGAAAAACAAGCTCATTAGAGGCCTCACCTAGACTGGAGAATGACACACACTTTGTCAGTCCCCACACCACTGTCACCACAGTGACACTCTTGTGTAATTAAGACACACAGGGTGTAAGGGAGCTCGCCTTTTCCCTTGCTAAATACTCATTAGAGGCACCTTTAAGGGTAATGGTGGCCTGTGTTGCCAACCTGGGGGAAATGAGCTGACAAAACAGAGAACTCCATGAACTGTCATCTGAATCCCGCTGCACCCAAACGCCTAAATGAAGTCTTGAGCCGAACAGCGAGCAAGTTTAGCTAATGATTTTTGCACCAGCATGGTTCCAGATCAAAGAGGCAAAACCAGTTGGGTGAATGTTAGGTCAGCAGGGCAATCAGAAGTAAAGCTTTTGATTAGAGACACACATCCCTCTACAGACCAGAACAACTAATCTGTGTCATTTGGGTGAAATCTACTGCAACCCTGTGCTTTCCATTATAAATGTGAACATAAAACAACGGTGACACAACACACTGTGCAGACTGTAACACACTGGTCACAAAGTAAACACAGCATTTGGAAAGCTCATGGGACACAAACAAAACAACCTCGGTGAGTGTTGATAGTAAAAATAACACCCTTTTCATAAATCATGTGCTCAGTTTCAAATTTCTATTTCCTACTTTGCAACTATAGATGGAAAAAAAACAGAGATACTCTCAGCTCCATCTGAAATCTTCAACTATCCTACACTAGCAAAATATAGAAATGTCACTGTCATACAAAACAGCCACTTAAAGCTGTACATTAACAGTGAAGGAGACAGGGTTTCCTGCATTTTTACTAACAACCAGCTAGTGGTAAAGTGTAATCTGGATTCTTATTTATGCTTCTCCATGCTCTCTAGGTTCTGCTCTCAGGAATAGATAGAATTCATATTTGCCATATGGTGCACACACTGTGAACCCAATTGTAATTTTAAATTGGTATCAATTACTTATGACATGTGTCACTGCTGTGTTGCATGTAGCTAAATTTTAATAACTTCAGATTTAGTTTTAGAGGTTTTTTTTGCTTTTTTAGATCATTTATTTTGTAATGACATGAAAGAAGACTTGGTTTTATTTATTTTCTCACAGTCAGAGAGTGACATGTGAGAGGAAACAGTAATATTTTGTTTATTAAAATTTAAATGTGTCATGCTCGGTGTCACACAAACCAAACCCAATTTTGTGAATAACCATTAAAACATTGAATGTCAAAGCACAGTTTGTTATTAAACAGACTGGGCCTGTTGGCACTGATTAACACATGTTTTAGTATTAGTAACATTTTGACACACTGATCTTTCATTGATTTGTGTTACCTCAATACTCTATTACTTATTTATCATCACATCAGATCAACTACATGAAACATTCAATTACAGAAGTGATTTCCAGCCTATAGACCAGCTGAGGCCTCTAAAGATATTTTTTAAACTTGCACCACCATATATAGATACAGTAACAGTAACAGTGTACGCATTGGTTTGCAATCTACATTTTATACAATATAAACACACTAATGAAACCATATTTCCTTCAGAGCTTGATTAAAATGTATACATAATGCTATCCTGGAACATTCATGGAGATTTATTAGATAATAATTTAACTAAGTTTTACATATGTTGGTAACACTTCACCTCATGCCTCCCATTTAGCATTTGTGAGCCTATAAACATTTAATAAATGATTAAAAGACAAGGGCCGGCTAGTGTATGAATAAATGATGAATGACAACGTAACACAGTAAAACTTACATCTGTTAACCACAGTGTGCTATGAACCATTCATTAAATGATTATGCACTCCTTATATACTATAATGGGGCACAATGTAAATATTAACTGTTAAAAACAATATACAGAATGAATATCCATCACCAAAACATTGACCTTTTTGGAGAATCTGTTTCTAAGAAAATTACCACATTTTGAGTGTGTGGCTTTTAGACTTTTACATAAAAATCAGTCTGAGCTCCGTCCTTACAGGAAATACTTTTTCCAACACTGTAAAAAGTGTTGGAGAAAAAAAAGAAAACCGTTCTGTGCATGGCCTGAATAAAATCATAAATGTTCTATTCTTGGTGATTTCTTGCTATAAATGTATCTATAAATCTTCCTCCTCAAAATGTGTGACACTGCCGCCTCATACTGATCCTCACTCCACTACTTTGCATCCAAATGTGCCATCTATTAAAATACCATTCAGTATGACTAATATACAATATGAGTGTGACTCCAACTCCTGATACTCTATGAATACGACCTAGTTTTTGTGCCAGTAATGAAATCAAGAGCGGGGTAATTGCAACTCTTTGACATCACTGTTATTATAGAATCACTCCCACAGGTTAGATTTGTACCTGACTGTATGACTGACTGCACGTCAGCTCCAGCGACCCCAGACATGTACTCTGGGTGTCTGAAACTGCCTTGATGCTGTTTAAATTTATTTTTTTCACATTAATCATGGCAACTCAGATAATAGCCATGGTCTAAAGTTGTCACAGCCCATTTCAAACTGTTCTGTTAGTTTGAGATCCGTCCACCCAGCAACATTAGCTGATTGGCTGACAGCGAGGTCAGTGTCTGTGTTTTGTTCCTCATGAGGGAGGTGGTGAGTGTACAGTCAGGTGAGCGTCAGGGAGGAGACTCCGCGACACACATGAACATCACTGGGGACCAGGGAGGAAACTCAACGGGAGCCTCCACTGTCATGGTCATGGAAACGCCACAGTACAGGTGGTATTTCAGGAACCAACCAGGGAGAGTTATTTTCCGCAGGGACGGATATGCAGGGAGTTGGAACCAGTGGCGGCAGCACTGGAGTGAAGACAAACAGGATGAACTGAAAGAAACACTTGACAAACATTTAGTATGTTCATGGTATAACTGCACTGCAGATTAGAGCTGAGCTGCATTTAGTAATTGTGTACAAATTGAAGAACAAGAAAACTGATCACAACTCTGCAAAATTGCACTTTGGTCTGTATTGTCTTTCCTTAAAAGGTGGGTTGAAACTGCAGTGATTCAATAAAATCTCTGGAGATATGTGTACAATCACCTTCATTTCAAAAATATAACAACTTTGTATAAATCTCCCTGAAAATAAAATCACATGTCTGATAAACTGCAGATTCACAGGTGAATTTGTTTCTTTTCTCACAACATCAAAGAGATGCTTTGGTAGTGGAGATATGTTGCATTGAGGTTGAACTTCAAAGGACTCAGCATTCATCCAGTGAATACCTTTTCTTCAGTAGCATATTCAGATAACCCTCTGAAGTGACCAGTTGCTCTCATCTATAAAAAAAATCCTTGAACTGAACCACAGAGATCTGCAGCAGCACAATGTCCAGGATGTTCCTAAAAACTGAGATTTTTATTGCTTTCGGGAGAATATTCAGAATAATTCTTAGTGATTGGTTGAATTGACCTTTTTATTATGTATGCTAGTTATTGTGTGTACACAGAGCTGCAGGACACAATGCTGCTGTCTCTCCTTCAGGGCCACCAGTCTCACCACAGCTGTGCTCTGACTGCCTCAGTCAAATGCTGCAATGACAACTTCTGAGATCTTAATATCACTAAATCCAAAGAACTAATTATTGACTTCAAGAAGTGTAATATACCAAAAATTAGGCACAAAATTCTAAGTATCTGGGAACAGTGTTTGCCCCTCAAAATAAATTTAATGAGAACATTGGCGGCATTGTTCAGCGAGAACACCAAAGACTCTATTTACTGAGGAGGCTCATCTCCTTTCAATATTTTATGTAACTTTTATCAAGTCTTTTAACCTTTTCTTCTGTCTGCTGGTTTCATGGGTCCTTGGTTAAACAAAAAAATCACCTGAATAACGAAAACACTGGAGCCCAACAAAAAGGCCTGTACACTCTCTGGGAGAAGAGAGTGTTCAGAAAGCAAAAGGGATAATAAATCAATTGAACCACGCACTGTCCAAGAAATTTTCACTCGTGCCCTCAGGACGCCACTATCATGCAACTACTCATAAAATAAATGCTAATTCCTTCTGCAATTAGGCTACTATCCATCTAGCAAACACTGGATCCAGCTCCCATATCGTGTAAAATATAAAATGTACTTTTTGTTCTTGTTCAGGTAATGTACCTACACAATATCAAATACATTTAGTTATTATGAATGAGATGGACTTAAAGTATCAAAGTAAACACACTAATTAAACAGCAAACGTCTCTCTTGATTGTCATAAGTCATGTATAAAGCATTAATAAAATATTTAGTAATTATTCATAGAACCATTATAAGTTATTAGCTTTTTTTAAGTGCCTTATAAGAACTTTGATTTGTATCGAGCATTTAGACTGAGCCACAGGTTCACTGCTACATTTAAGTAAAATATGTGAAAACTTCCACAACTGTTGTAAGTTGCAAAGAAACAAAAGTATTTGCAATAAACTCTCCAAGTAGAATAAAGTCAGAACAGCTTCATCATACCAGAACTTAAAATAAATTCAACTTAATGAAGATTTTAGGTGGTATTTACTTACTATGTCCTCCACTGATCATTATGATGAAATGATGCATATCCTTGCTCTGTGGCTACAGGTGTTTGTTACATCAACAGGTTGAGAAACTAAACCACATAAACTAGAAACGGTCAAATCAAATCATACTCTGTACTAAACAAATGAGGTTTGGTGTAACTGTAAATGCCCGGTGATGTTTACTCAAAAATGGCGCAGTTGTAAATGACTTCAGAGCAAACTGTTTTACTTTTTGAGCCAGTGTATTTTTAAGTGTACCAGAAAGCTGCATAAAAACTACACCACTGTCCTACTGATTGATTTCTTTGAGTAACTTTACGTGACATAATTTGGACACAGTATGGAGACATGTCCCTGCATGTCCACTGACTCACCGCTCTGTGGAGCCTCACAAGTCTTTTTCCTTGAACTGTGTTTGCTTCCATCGGAGTCTTGTCTACTCAGGACCTCGGACAGCGACTGTCGTGAGCTCTGTCTCCCGGCTTGGTTCGACACGTTGAACCGCGCGCTCTTCTTCTTGGCCCGGTCCGACTCCGGGGCGGACTGGCTCCTCTCCGGGTCATGGTTCTCCGGCTCTGAACCCACTTTCACCAGGGCGTTTCTCGTCCTTGTGAGAGCAGAAGTCACCGAGCCCATGACCAAAAAAAAAAGAAGGTTAAAAGCCTAGGTCGGGGTCGATTAATCCGAGTTTCCTATTTCAAACCTGTTGAAACTTGACTCCATTTTTGTCCTGCAAACAGTGCTCTGAAAAAAACTATCTCACTCTTGAGCTTGAAACTTCATTATTAGCTAAAGTTAGCTGATGGATTAAAGAGGCAAAAACGGGTGATGTCCTGATCTCCCTCGGTTTGCGTTTCCTCCGACAGACACGTCACATGGAGAAAGTTGCTCTGTCGACAAACACACCGATCTCCCGGGAGAAGCAACAAGCGAAAACAAGCGACAATAATTAACCCACAAGTATCCTGGATTATTAATATGAACAGCGACCCAGCTGCATCCACTTTAACAATGATTGCTATAAACACACAACACTTGTAGAATTCACTTTGTCCAAATCGCGTTTATCTCAGAGAAATGATCGCGAGATTTGGAGGAAGAAACTAGAATGTAGTTTTTTATGAAGCTCCTGGTTCTTTCTGCTTAAAAATAAGGTAACCTGGTATATAGGAGCTACCAGAAGAGATGGTTCAGCTGCATCAGTGTCCGGCAGGTGGCAGTCAAACAACACAGGTCTTTATCCAGTGTCTTTGATTTGTTTTTGAACAGAAGTGGTGACAGTTACTTTGGGCTGTCTATGTCAGATTTTACCAAACAAACAACTCAATGCAAGGCCACAGCTCGTGCATATTGATATCATTTAAATAAGCCACCTGTCATGATTGAATACATTTTGCTCATCTAATGACACTAACTTCTATGTATTTGTATTTGTATGTATTGTATTATATATATTTGTACTTTACTGAGTGCGGGAAAAACAATTCTGTTATGCTTTCATTACTGTCTGTTTTATACATTTTGTATTGTAGAGCATTACCTTTGTTTTGAAAAGTGCTGTAAAAGTGACTATTATAGTCAATGTTAACATCCTTGAGTGAAAGTGGCAGTGCCAAAGTGAAAAAAATAGTCTTTTTTTAAAAGTCCCAGTTAAATCTGCAAAATTAACAAACAAATTCAAATGAATCATTGTTACTTATGCATGAATATCTAAGCACTGTAATTTTATCAGCTTAATTTTGTGAACTGATCATAAGTTTGCATAGAAATCTGAAAACAAACTGTACTATCAGACAAATGTCAGAAGTGGAATATTTTATTCTGGGCTAAAAATGAATATGAATGACTAAAATACCTCAAGTGTGACAATATAGGTTGAAGTATCAGGGTGATAGTTAGACCTGTACAACTTGATGCTGTGTCATACAAAAACCCAGGAATTAAAAAAAATAAAAAATCTTTGTGAAGCTTTTTGTGGGAAGTATTTGTTGGCACTGTGTCAGTGACGTCAATTTAACTCTGGTAATTTATGTTCTGAGACTATAAATAGATGGTGTGATTAGTTTGAAATACAAGTGCATCAGTCCAGAGACCCTGCTGAAGACTGTGAATATACAAACTGTCCTGTAGCCCCCACCAGCATTCACTATGACTCAATTTGTGTATGTATTATGTTATTATTGTTATGTTGAAACCAAGGTCAATGAAGGTATCATGTATGTTTACTCTGGTAAACATTTTTCCAAAAAATGCATATATGTATATAAAATGTGTGGTGACACTGCATCACAGTGAGGCTGGATGATGCCATTTATGTAGTCCATTGAAGTGACTAAATATGGTAACCTGCCCAATAAAGAGTTAAAAGCAGAGACTGAAAAATTACACCTACACTGTCATTTTTCTATTTTTTATAAACATAAAATGATTTAAGCTCGTGTTTTGAGAAACAAGTGATTTTTAAATGGTGATTAAATAGTTGTAAATGTAATTTTTTTTACATGTAAAACTCTAGAAAGAAATCCCAACTACCCATATGAGGAATTGTTATTACCACAGTGTCACAAAGTAATACTCCTTCCACACAGTGTTGAGCTACAGTCTTCATGGTTTATTGCTGCGTACAGGCAACTGTGACATCTTTAGCATACAGATTTCCTGCAGTGTGCATGCTGTACCAATCAAAAATACTACTTTGGTTACAAAGAAAGATTTTTGTAGACCTCAGTGAGGATTGCTATGTTGTGCTGATTTTCCTTATTGTGTCTAAACAAATGTGACAAAATACTTTCAGCAGAGGAGGAAGCAAAATACAGTCTGTGTGTCAACTAACAGGCTTACTGGATCATCACATATAAAGGCACTTTTTCGAAGCTGTTTGCTTTTTTGTGTGTGTTGTTGGTTTGTTTGTTTGCTTGCTTGTAGCCTCAGTGAAGTGTGTTTTTTCTTCTTATTGCTTCTGTTGGCTGTTTGGCAGAGACAGAGACGTTGTTACTCCATGTCGTCGTGGTTCTGGGTCGACTCGTTGATCACCTGAACGAGGTGGGGGAAGAAGGAGAAAAGGTGATCAGTAAAGATTGTGTCTGAGCTCAAATGACTATCTGATAATTAAAAAAAAATCTCCTTCAGCTTATTCTACCTGACCATCCCGGGTCTCAATGGTCTTGATCAGAACTTTCTTGGTTGTTGAGGTTTCAATATGGGGTTTGGAATCAACCATTGTTTCTAAAGAGGAAATATACTGTTGAGTGTCAAAATAAAAACCAGTACTGGCATTACTGCTGTGAAATCACTGTGCAAATGTTACCTCTCAGGTTTAGAGAAGAGAAGTTTGGCAGGGGGGTAGAGATTCTGCAAATGGAGAAAGTCCAGCAGATTAATATTTGTGTCTTTACAAATGTATGTTCACATCTGTCAGTTAGACACTGTGAGTTTTTCATTCCTACAACACTGATTGTTGATCCGTCACCTGCTCTCCTCTCCTTCTAGCAGCTTTCTATAGGTGGCAATCTCAATGTCCAGGGCCATCTTGACATTTAGGAGGTCCTGGTACTCGCGGAGGTGGCGGGCCATCTCGTCCTTCATGTTGTGTATGTCCTCCTCCAGACGGGCGATGTTGTCCTGGTACCCGTTGGTCTCCATGGAGAAGTTTTCCTCTGCCTCTCTCATCTGGCGCTCCAAGGACTCATTCTGGGACGGAAGCCAAAAGGGAACAAAAGACACTTTAGGCAGTTAAAATAACTTGCTTCAAATAAAGATAAAATGTCTGGGATGTTGTCCTCTTTGCTGTGTTATTATTCAAATGAAACTTATCTCATTTGCATTTCTCAGTATCTTTGCAGCTTCCAGCTACAACACAGTTTTTATTGCATACTACAATGTAAACCTCAACCTGCATACTCACAGTTCCTTTTAGGGCATCAACCTCACAAGTAAGTGCCTGAACTTGGCGTCTGTAGTCATTGGCCTCCTGCTTGGCCACTCTCAGAGAATCATTATTCCTGGCTACGGCCTCAGTCAGGTCAGCATACTGGCAGCCACAGTGACAAACAGAGAGGAAAGATTGATGGAGGGAGAGATGGCAAATAACTGAGAAATCAACTGTTCAATAAATGATGAGTCAGAGCCTGAAGGAGAGTGGATATGGCAGATAGTGTGAAGTGTGTAAATTATGAAAGATGTGGCCACAACGGAGGCCAACACAGGTATTACGCTGCAGTTTGGTGGTTGAGGCAGTTTTAAGGCACTTCTGTGTTTATCCAGACTCTGGTTGTGGAAAGCTGAAAAACTAAAAATTGCACAAGTTGATTATTGCTACATGGGGGGACCTTTTTTTTAACCTAAAGTCCATTTCTTTGTGTTTCTTTTTAATTTCTTGAACATTAATTATTGGTTAAATGCTTTCTAACTTTAAAGCAAGTCTTTACCTTGGATTTGTACCAGTCCTCTGACTCCTGGATGTTTTTGGAGGCCAGGTTCTCATACTGCAGACGGACATCCCTGAGGGCTGCTGTCAGGTCGGGCTTAGCCATGTCCATGTCCACCTGCACATGCTGCTGCTGCTGGATCTGGTTCTGCAGCTCCAGCATTTCCTGTGACAGAAACAGAGAGTCAGTGTGTTCACTCAGCTCAGACTTCTTGTTTTAATGTCCTTTTGTATATTTTTCTGCAGTGCTGATAAATGTATTAGAAAGGCTTTGGTGCACTAAACCTGACAAATTCGGTACTTGAGCAGATTAGCAAATATTTCGAGTTATTTGGCCCAGTTTTTCTGCGGGCAGAGCAGCACATGTGCAGTGTTTCTGCAGGAGACTGATTCAGCTTTGGTCACAAGAGAGGAAGCTTACCTCATCATGCAGCTTCTTGAGGAAGTTGATTTCATCCTGGAGTGACTCGACCTTACGCTCCAGGTCCAGTCTGGCAAGGGCAGCATTGTCCACATCCTGCGCCACAACATTGACTCTTAATAAGGTGACTTTTGAAGGTGACATGAATTATGCATAATGTGTTTGCTGACACAGGATAAAAAATGCTCTTTCGCATGCTGTAAAGAGCACTGACACAACGCCCACGTGCACAAATGACCCATTGTGTAGTCAGGCAAGGTCGCACACACATGCATCCAATAAAGATCAACTGCAGGCACATGACATGTGCCACTGCAGTTGTTGGGAACAGATGAGTAGGTGTTTTCTCGTGGTTCTTTTACTGCATCGCAGGCTGATTGGCAATGGAGAAAGGTAATTAAATATATTTAATTAAGTACTGCACCTAAGTACTGTTTTGAGGTATTTGTACTTTAAGGAAATATTGCCCTTTTTCTAATTTACATTTCCTCACACGTACAGCTACAATTATTTTTTCAGGTTGAGATATTATAGTACACTGACTACATCCTTATAAATTTAAACAAAACAAAGGAATTTGAACACTTCTTCCACCACTGATTGTTAGTATGGAGTTTGCTGCTAATTAAACTCCATTGTTGAGTGTCTCATACTTTATCTCTGGATGCACAACATTTTGAGACTTCTTGAATTTCTATTTGCTGCAGAACCCTTAGAGCTACAAAGCACTGTTAAAGACATCCTTAATCCCTGCATTTATTACCCAACCACCTTCTTAACCTAATACTTCCAACTAGTTGTTCTGGTGGAAGTTCAGTTTCTCTACTAGAAGCTCTAGTTTTATATGTATTAATTTTAAAACTCTCATCAGTTAAACACGAGGCCAAACTTTCTCTTCTGAACAAAAACACAACTGTGTAAAATTTTCACTCAAAACAACCTATTCCTGTCTATCTTATAGTTTTTGCAGTGGCACCACACCACTGTGCTTTGTTAGGGCGTTGGCAGGCTGGTAATTGAGATATCAGCAAATGAAGCAGCTTTGCCCCTGCACTAATGCCACAAACAAAGTGAGCTATTCAGCAGGGTTTCCCAAACAAGCCCAAGGCTGGAAGAGTGACTGTCTGCCTGACTGAGCAACAGCCGGCTGCGGGCCCTGCATTGTTGTCTGTGTGCCACCGAGGCGGACCACACGGACTTCCTTCCTGCCATTCACAGAGACATGGTCATGATGGTGCAGTGTACTGACAACTTAAAGCATGTTGTAAACAGCATGTAATGACTGGAAAATGTAAAGATACTTTTAGTTTTAAGTTTAAATTATAAACTGAAGCAGTAGTGCTGTGGCTATGCTTTTTTTTTTTTAAACCTTTATTGCACCATGGCATGTATTTGAAACTTTGTGTATGACTCATCATCTGCTCATTATTCGCCATGGTACCCAGTGATGGGGAACAATATCTGACAAGACCATAACGAGTGAGATTTTCATGTGCCGATGCTCTCCCAGAACGAGACAGTCGGATCACATGGTGGCTTGTCTTCTCGCTCTGATAACCACATTGGATCACACACTGTTGTTGCCCTTGTGTCCAGCTCATTCATCGTGACCAGTCAGACTTAAAAAGATCTCCTCTCATTGCAGGCCTGATTTAACCCAACAGCCACAACTTGGCCTTTTGTACCAGGCCCAGGGTCAGTCTCCGCTCTACAGCTATTTTGGATTGTGGCTAGAATCTGCTGTTGTGCCATCAGAAGACTGCATTCCTGTCTCTGTGGATCATAATGAGATAGAGATCTCCCTGAAGAGAAAATAGACAGTTACACCTGATAGCTGTTAAGGTTTTAGAGGTAATTGAGGTTTATCTAGTTTCGTTGACATCGCTTGCCATCAGTTTAAACTCTTGTTTAACCAGGATAGCTGAGAGGGTGGGGCAGTGCAGCACCTTCTGCTGTTGAGAACTAAAGCAATTTCCTTTTATCTCCCAAAATTTTAAACTATTACAAATATTGAAGTTTATTTATCAGGTGGATCATACTGTACCTGTCTGAAGCTCTGCATGTTTGACTCGGCCTCCTCCCGCTGGGAAATTTCATCCTGCAGCCTGCACAGACAGACAGAAAGCCGACATTTGATTAAAACAGAGCCTGGGACTGTGTTTGCTTTTTCTGCCCCCACCCCCACTTTACGCACGAAAAACCTTGAAAATAATACACACACAGCAGCAATGTTTGCGCACTGCCTGCCACACATTTGGTCACAGTTTTCCTACATGGAAGTATGATTACGCACACACTGACTGTAACAGATCAGACTAATTGGCCAAAATCAGCGATACATGCAGTTGGGGACAGAAAGCTGCCACGCCTCCTACTTCTCTCTCAGCCTGTCAATGTCGTCTGCCAGGTTGTCCCGGTGAACTTCCACACGGGCCTTCTCGTTGGTGAGCTGGTCCACCTGGCGCCTCAGCTCCCGCATCTCGTCCTCGTACAGATCTCCGACCCGGGACGTGCCTTTGCCCCGCAGCTGCTCCAGCTCCGCCAGCAGGATCTTGTTCTGCTGCTCCAAGAAGCGCACCTTCTCGATGTAGTTTGCGAAGCGGTCGTTGAGCGACTGCATCTGCACCTTCTCGTTGGAGCGGGTCGTGATGAACTCGCTGTTTATGGCGTCGGACAGGGAGAAGTCCAAGTTCTCGGAGGCCAGTCGGGGCATGGCAGCGCTGCTCCGGAGCCTCTGGGTCTTCACTGCGTACACGGTCGGGCCGGAGGAGAGCCCGTAGGAGCGCACAGGGCTGGAGTACGCGCGGCTCGAGTAGCTGCTCCTTACCGTGCCTCTGTCCCCGCCGAACATCTTACTGTAAGAAGACTGTGCAGCCTGTCGTCTAACTGTTCTGTAAGACATCTTTTTTTCCTATGTTTTTCAAACAGTCACTTTCCAGAGCAGTGTCGCCGATGTGGGGACTGCTCTTGTTTCAACAGCATCAGTAGAGTGCGTCTGAGAAGGCGTTTCCCAACCGGTTACGTATTTATAGTCTCCTCCTTATGCAAATAACTCCACGGTGACTTGAATGACACACTTAGGAGCCAATAACAAACTGGGACACACAAGTTTGTCTCTCAGGTTCAGAGACACAGGCAAATGCTGGATCAATATTTTGCGCACAATAGAGGTAAAATATGTGATGTAACGTTTGTATGTGCTGTTTCATCTAAGATCCCGGCGCTGCTGTGTTGTCTGCCATATCTGTCCACAAAGAAACACTGATTGTCCTTTACTTAACTTTCCCATACGAGTCTGACCTCCAAGAATTTACTGGGACACAGATGATCATAACAAAAAGGGTTTCATAGGGCAGATGCCATAGTTTTGTGGCATGCACATAAAACAGTGACATTTGTGTTATCCCATAAAAATTCTTCATCACATTTAAGATTTGACATGATGCTATACTGAGATCAATCTTGTGATGCTGGATTAATTCAAGTTATTTCTCCTCTGCTTTAGACTCTATATTATAGCATTTTTACAGTTTTATCGTTTGTCCCTTTTTCCAGATTTTTGAGCCAATTTTCTGCAGCATTGTGTCACCAATCCGTGTTAACAGTATTGATTAGCTTATCAGTGCATCTGTATTACCTACGCATTTTTCTGTGATGTGGGGGATTGCTTGAGCGAGAAGGAGACGAACAGTATGTGCATGTCAGTAGCTTCACAAGTGTTAATCAGGTTTAAAGAACATCACAAGTCTCTGATGATCTCACGCAGTAATCCTCGGAGAGAGGAGAGAGGTCAGGGTGGAGTACAGGTCAAAGTCATTCAATACTGCCAGGTTTGCCGCAGCCTTGAAGCGTGTGAGTGTTTGCAGGTTATTATTTAGGTCCTGTCCTTCACACTGGCCTGTCACAGACAATAAACATATATCAAGATGATGTCAGTCAAGACGGATCTTTATGTCCAAAAGCTCTACATTTTTCTTCCCGTGTGTCCCCCCCCTCCAGCATACTGGGATGTCAGTGCTGCAGTGCTGCTGACTTGCTGAGATTCAGTGATTCTGAAGGGAGACGCAGGGCAGCAGCAGAGCTGAGCCAGTGACACTCTACACCTCCTCTCAGCCTCACTGCACTGGTGCTGCTGGGTTTTACTTTGCTCTCAAAACACAACAAAAAAAAAAAACATGAAAAGGGAAAAAAAAAAGTCTGGAAGGGAGATCCAATTTTAGTTCAGTGTCATTTGTTCACTAGATGACAGTGAATGTACAAATATTTCTTTCAAAGAGTTTTTCACATCTTTGCCTGGCGGGTGTGGGTGGTTGCAGTCATTTGAAGTTGGCATGCTGCCCCTGAGATGTGACTGTGCAGGGATAAACCCAGCTTCTCGGTGAGCTGGTTTGATCTTTGCAAAGCATTCCCAGCTCGAGAAAGGAGGTCTGTTTAAATGTCAAACATGGCATGACTTAGCCAAGGCAAACTGTAAGACCATTTAAGGGTTTAGATTAGATCCTTATTGACCTTATACTTACATTATTTGTTAAGATTGTGGACATCTAAATATATATTCAGTGCTTTTTAAGTTATTATTACCTTATTGAGATCACTTATCACTTTATGATGGAGAGATACTCCATCATACAAGTACTCTGATGTGTAAAACTTACTTTTTACCAAAGGCACAGATGTGTACTTAACTACCCTTTATGCAGAATGGGTCCTTTCAGTGTTACATTCTCCATGGTTGCTATTCATGCATAAATATGTAGCAGTACTTGGATGGAGTTCATTTCAGTTGCTTTATGTGGTTTTTATGTACTAATAAAGTACATCACATTTGTATATTAAATATAAATTTCAAAAGCAACTAATAACTACACCTGCAAAAATCAATAAATAACTGAGTAAATAGTATTATTAAAGTGTTATATTTTTCTGAAAACACAGTAGAGTTCAAGTATTAAGAAGACTAAAATGAAAATAAGTGAAGTACAAGCACTTCAAAGTAGTGTCTCAGTACCCGACTGGAGTAAATATGTGTAGTAAGTACCAGCAAGTAAGGAGGCCACCATATCCTTCTTTACTGAATTACATTAAGAAATCCAATAAAGTCGGTGCATCACAAGAGCAAAAGGCACAGCTACTTATAGGTTTGAGTTTATTTTTGGTTACAAATGTCAGTGAAAGTGTCCTGGTCAGAGCAGTAATAATTTAGCTTAATACTTTGTCACAAGTGAATTGTGTCTGGACTGTGAAAAAGTAAGGGAGTGGACATGTATTACATATACCGTATTTTCCAGACTATTCATGCGCACATGTAAGCCGCTATTGAATTTATTCGAACAGTTTCATGTGGTCCACTCTGACCGGGTCTGATGTGACGAGGCTAAATGTATCGGCGGCACGGAGCTTGCTAGCTTGTAAAAAGCTAACGAGCTTCGTGCCGCCGATACATGAGCCACACCTGTGTTTAAGCAGCAGGGTTCAAAGTGTCGGAAAAAAGTAGGCTTATAGTCCGGAAAATACGGTAATTATTTTCAGATAAAGTATGTCTAAAGCCAGTGAAAGTTGTTACATTTCTTTCTTAGAGTGTTTTAGTGACTTTAAGTCTAAACCTGCCAAGAATATCATAAGTAGCTGTGAAATAAAGTAAAACATATTTATATATATTAATATTTGCCTCTGAAATGTAGTTAAGTCAAAGTACATAAGAATAAAATGGAAATCTATTAAAGAGTTAGGTACAATAACTAAATACTTACACTGAGTAAATTCATTTACTATAACATACTTTGATTCTTCACGTACTGAAAATAGTCCAATACAAATGAACGTCTACTATTAACTACTGAAATTACTTATTATGTAAAAAAAAAAAAAAAGTGTGATATTCTTTATAGTGT